>JACSZP010023228.1:0-13551 GCA_016161895.1 Pinna nobilis
GAATTCTGAAATGTTGCAAATGTTGGGGCCTTGTTAATCCAACAATTTTGTTCCAAAGCAGAGTGTTGATCCATAGATACATGTACATGTAAATGAAGACTCCCGATTACTGAAAAGTACCTCTTATAATGACCAATACATTTGCCAAATTCTTTTCTTCAGGATATTATGTCAAGAATGTGAAGCACCTGGATATTTGGCATCCAAATTAACAGGGCTAGACTGTACATATTTACACATACTTTCACCTGTATCTGCATGTATCCTGATGGAATCATGCATGTACGAGTTGATAATTACTGGCCACAAATGTATATCATTTTTACTGAGTGCGAACACATGTCCACATGTACATGCTCAGGCTGGTAATTCCTAACATATCTAGGGATAATGCTTTC
Source organism: Pinna nobilis (assembly GCA_016161895.1). Lineage (NCBI taxonomy): Eukaryota > Metazoa > Mollusca > Bivalvia > Pterioida > Pinnidae > Pinna > Pinna nobilis. The sequence goes on from JACSZP010023228.1 coordinate 399, forward strand.
ATCAGTGGTAATTACTGAGAGATGAAGGATTAATACATCACTGGGCTGGCAGCAGCCCTATCATATGAGTATCACTTGTGAGCTGGCAAAGCTACGTGCCAGCAGCCCCATCTCATAAGTTCATCATCTATGAGCCAGCATAGCTCTGAAGTAGCATGCTCATCTTTAGATCAGGAGATGCAGGGTTCAAGTCTCCATATTGGAGCCTTTCAGTTTCTTGTCCTAAATGGATGTGACTTATTGAGACAATTAATCAATATTACACTAGGTATAGATTCTGGGTCGCCATGGCCTAGTGGTTAGCGTGTTTGACTTCAAATAATGAGGTCAGGGATATGAGCCCTTGCCATGTTGCGGTCGGATTTCCCTGTCTTTTGAATGAGACAGTAAAAACCGAGGTCCCATGTCACAATAGGTGTTGGCACGTTAAAGAACCCTCCCAGCTCTACGCCCATAAGAACAGAACATAGGCACAATTTGTCGCCCTTCACCGGCACGAACAGCCAATTGCAGAACAGCACAGGTTCGAACCCACAACTTCACAATCAGAAGGCAAACACATTAACCACTTTGCCATGGCGGCCCCAGAGCCGGCAAATGAAAAGACAGAAGTACATGTACATAAAAACTGCTTATTCTAAGTTCTAAATGCATGTAGATCTAAGTATTTGTTGGTAAGGTCTCTGGAACACATGCATGAACTTCAAATCATGAGAGCTTCGGTATTTAAATCTAGATTGCATTCATACTGTGATGACTAATTTGTCAGATGTTCATTTTAGCAAGATAAGTCAAATGAGTTGATAAAACAGTTGTAAACACATCAAAGTAGATATACATAAAATACATATGTATGAACAAGACTTTTTCAAGCATGATGCAAGATATTACATGTGCCAAAAAAAAGTGCAATCGAAAGTAAATTCATCTTACTTTATCTGCTCTAAGTCTGTTTATCAGTATTCGGTGATTTTCACACTTAAAATTTACTGCCTAAAAAACTAAGAAAAATTTTGATAAATGACTAAAAATTCAAATTTTATCAATTAAGCACCTCTCTTAGTTTTGCTAGGTTATCCTGAAAAATTCTCGGAGTTGAACGGATTGACGTGAAATTGTAGGTTCAAGATGGAGGGGACTCCAGGTTTTAAACTCTTGCCATTTGATCTAAAAAAGTGAAAGTCATTGAACTAAGTATGGTATGGTATGGTATTGTTGTTTAACGTCCCACGCAAGAATATTTCACTCATATGGAGATGTCACCGTGTGCTGGTGAAGGGCTACAAATGAAGGGCTACTGTCTCATCCAAAGGACAGGGACGGCCAACTGCGGAGTGGCGCTGACACGCCTCGAACCCGGATCTTCCGATTCACAGTCGAACACGCTAACAACTCGGCCACGGAGGTCCCCATTGAACTAAGTACGCATGAAAAAATAAGGAATCTACAGTATTTGTTAGTGTCAAAGTTATTTCAGTTATATACTGCTTTAGACCTACATGTACATGTAAATGAAAAATGCCTCTCCTACTTATTACATGTACATTGTAAAGGTCATTATGACTACAGGTACAATGTACAAATGTACCATAGGTCATGACTACGCCGTACTGACCTTAGGTGACCACCTCACTAATCAGATCAATCCAGGCTATAGTCACTTACATGTACATAAGAGTGGCTGTATTAGTGATGTTGGTCCGTTGCATTGTTGTTTAACGTCCCACTAAAGAATCTCTCACTTATATGGAGAATTCACCATATGCCGGTGAAAGGCAAAAAATTTGACCTAACCTTGACACTTTAGGTTTCTGAGCAGGAGGGTTCTTTAACGTGCAGACACTTACTATAACACAGGATCTTAATTTTTACTGTCTCATCCAAAGTACAGGGTCAGCAAACTGCAGCCCGTCGCAGATACGAACCCATGACCTCACAATAAAAAGGCTTACACACTTACCACTTAGCCGTGGTGGTCCCTGTTCATACAACTTAAACATTATACATTTGTAGCACATATGTTTAATAACATACTATTGGGATGACTACATATGATGTTATTTTGATTTATATAGTGGCATATTTACAAATTATGGACTCTGACAGTGATTTTTTGGCAACAAACATGCATTTAGCCTCTAAAAATGAATTACTATAACATCACAGCTGGCATTTCATTTTATTTGCAAATATGTTCCATGTTTGAACTGCCAAATAAATGGACATTTTCCCAGCTTTGTCCAAAAAAGAGAAATTTGAGCGTAAAAGGGAGAAAATTTAACATATCATTAGAGGCTTTGCTTCAGAACTTCATCGTCTTGGATACTTGTAGATCTACAAGCAGGGGTGGAAATTAACTATTGCCCGTTCGCAAATGGCTAATTTAAATGCTACCAAGCTAACAAATTTCCCATCAAGTTTGCCCGTGTGGCAAACTGAATTTTCTGGATATGGTATCTTGCTTTCCACTGTGGGTTTTCTGATTATAGTTTGTTAAGCATGACATTTTCTTAAGATATTCAGCATAAATGTAAACTCAAATACAAATTGTTGTTTAACTTAGCAAGATGTTCATACAAATAGTGTTGAATCTAGAGCAACATAGCATGGTGCTGCGCCATGCCCTTTTTTTTTAAATACCATGCCCTTTTTTGTCAGTGCCATGCCCTTTCCTAAACCAAAAGTATGACCTCTAGGACTTATAGACTGAACAAAATAAAAATTATTAAATTTTTGTTTCTTAAGCAAAAGAAATTCTATTATCACTCAATGAAAGGTATTTAAAATGAGTTTATGGAGTATATATAAGCATACATAGTTGTTTAGATGCCTAGCTCAAAACCAATTTTCATGTATCATAAATGCCCTTTTGCATATGAAATTGTGTGTCCGTTTCAGTTCCCAGATTCAACACTCAACAATATATATGGGCTCCTTGAGCTTGGTGCGGGCTAACTGAGTTCTTGAAGTATTAGCCCATATGGCTAGTATTAGCCCATATGGCTAATAAGAATTTCTTGCCAATTTCCTGCCCTGTACAAGTACATGTATATATACTCATGTGTGCTCTGGATACCATTACCCAATGGGAATTATGGAATGTTATTGTGGTTCCAAAAATAGAATAATTGATGAATTTAATAGCATAGAAACTTGATACAGTGACAAGAATGGCATAATTACAAATTCATTCGTTCAAAAATAATGCTATTGTAAATGTAATAGAGATGGCAGTACTTGAATCTGAGTGCTTGTGTGGTGGATTCAGGGGTGCAAGTTGGTGGGTGTTCTGTATGTACGGTGTAACATGAGTGGGTGTACAATGCAGTTTGGTGTGTTGTGTTAGTGTGTGTGCATATTTAAATATGTATCAACTTGATTTAATCACAAGTGGAGTGACTACCCAAAGCCCTTGCCACTATAGCCCTTGTGAGGCAGAGAGAGAAGCGACAAGCTTTTATAGTGCCACTTCACTTGCAACAGCTGACGAAGGTACATGTATCAATTATACCGTACTTCCTACAACGTTCATCCTCCATCTAGGTTTAGACAATGCAAACAGGTGGAGAGGAGATAAGATAACTTACCTCCGAGAATTTAGCACAACCCGTAATCGAACCGAGGACCCCTATGCTGGAAGTCCAGTGCTCAACTGTCTAAGCTACATTTGTAAATTTTTCTCTGTGTGTGTCTGGGCTAAACCTCTGTGTGTGTAAGTGTAAAAAAGTTAGTGGGTGTCTCAGTCTGCAAACCAATACCAGTACATATACCTTTACATATGAAAAATGTAAACGTTTGCTGAGGCATTGACAGTGTCATCATACTGTACATGTATGTGATAATGTCCTGTACTCCAATCCTAATCAATGTGTAATTATAATGATGAATAGACTGTTGACATACATGTATGTATCTTACTCATACTGGTATACCGGTAGTCACCGACAGCTATATACCGTACATGTATGTATTACTGACAGCTATATACCATACATGTATGTATTACCGTACAAGTGCGGTACAAGGACCTGGGTTCTCGAGATTGGAGCTCTTCTGTTCTTGGACGTGTATTAATTTGGACGCTACTGTAGATCCATTTACACTGAGTAGTGTTAGTATTGACATGTATGTAAGACGTGAATTACTTCATCTTAATAGGGTCAAGGTCAAGATTACAGGGTCATTGAATTAACACAATACAACATGTATTTCAAATCACAGTGTTCTCCCCAGGCCCATATGTGGTGCCACCACGCTATCTGAATTACCCCCACTCTATTTTTTCTCTACCATCACCCAGTATTTCATTTACAAACGTAGTAATTATTGACCAACTTAGAGTGGTTTACAGGTTAATTTACATACAAATATTCTTTATAATGCACATTAATGGGTAACCATGCTATAAACTACTGTGTAGGGCAATTTACGTTTAGTTCTCCCCTCTTTAAGTTTACAAATGCTTAAGTACCACCGTGCTATCAAAAAATTCTGGGGAGAACACTGAAATACCATAACATTGAAAAATATATACTCTCCATAATAATCTTTTTAAAACTTTTAAGAATAAACAGATTTGCATGTTATATACATTTTTGTACATGTAAATGTATGTACATTTGTATCATCCATAACAAAAATTGTACATGACTAAACGAGGCAGTGGAGCAGATACTTTTCTAATTCTATCGTACAACGTGAATGGATCAATATCAAGAAGTTCCAGGAAGTTTTCCTATCGCATTATACAGATGGATCTAGGCACCTATAGGAAAACATCAAGTAAAAAAAACCATAAATGAGGAAGTTTGTCTATTGTAAGTATGCTCTGTCAACCTGAGATAACATGTAACAAGGTTAACTGTAGTGGGCCGTGGCCTGTACTTACTCTGTACCAGGAAACAGAGGATCTAGGCAAATAAATAACACGAGAACAAACATTTGTACAAATCTTAAATCTCACTTTTTAGGCCAAGGCAAATTAATTGTTCTTCAGATTAAGTCAACCACTCCCATGACAAAAACTGTTCGTGAAAAAAAAGAAATTTATTCACTTAACTGAATCATGTTTAGAAATGCCTACATGTACATCAGATCTTGAAGATATAAGTTTGTTGGTTGTATTGTTGTTTAACATCCCACTCAAGAATCTCTCACTTACATGGGGATGTCACCATAAGGGCAGATGATAGTTAAGAGCTATGAATTTGACTTACAAGTATGCTTGGCACTGACTTATGGACACTGAGCAATGAGGGTTCTTTAACNNGGACCTCCATTTATACTACATTTACCTGTACCTCATCCAAAGGATCGAAAACCAGCTGAGTCTGTAGCATGAAGTAGAACAACGATGCAACAACTTGGATGAGCCATTTAAAATTCAAAGCACTACTTTACAAAGACTTGGCTAAAAAGAATTCTCTGTTGAAAAATACTGGTACATGTATGTTCTGCAATAAGTATTTGAATGATACTGCCAAAAATAGCATCTGCTTTTAGTCGCAGAGGACCTGTGGCACAAGAGTACATGTAGAACACACGAGTACAACACTATGCTCTTAAGACCACTTACTATATAAATACATGTAAGCAAGTGAAAATAAGATTAACATGTAAGGCCCAAAACATTGCTGACGACACAAAACCACACACGCAAAGCACATCATTTCAACTTGTGCTGTAAGTGGTCAAAACTCATTATAAATCAGTATCAAAAATGTTTATAAAAAAAGAGACTAGAAATACATTGTACAGTATGTCTGTAATACCTGAGTGAAGCCTCAGACTATGGATCACCGGTAGCATTCTAGATACATTTAAAGACACCGTCACAGCCACATAATAAAGTATAAAGTAAACTAGGTTTGAGTGATTTTTTAACAAATTTTGAATGCTTATGGTGTGGTTGCAGTTATCCTACCCCACTGATTTTAGTGAGAATGGTTGAGCAAGATCTTTTTTTAGCATGACAATTTAAGCCACTTTAGACCCGTAAAACTGAATGCCATACTACCTAAACAAACTTTTGTTGAAACTTGAATTCTGTGTCAAATGATACAGAAAGATTATCAACAGACAAAATTCTACCTTCAGATAAAAAAAAAATTGCATTTTTTTTTTTCTTCAACATGATGAAGAGGTCGGCAGACTTTGTATGAAGTTAATAAACTTTATAAATCATTGGAAGTTTCAAGCACGTGGCGTTCAATGGCGCTGATGCTTGGCATCAACAGTCGCCACATAAATGGACGACTACTGATAGTGCAAATTAACTCACATCTGTTGTTCTGGCAAAAACACTCGGAAATCTGTTATTCTTTTCCTGTTACATATTTTTTTTTTATTTATGGAAGCTTTTTGCGGTGTCTTCTTTATTCTGATAAATAGTTCCATGTGTAAACTCAAGGCAGACTTTCCTGCCGTGTAAACTAAGCATCGTGCCAGACATTTGCTCCGTCTAAAGCATTACCAGCTCGGGCTGCCTTCCAAAAATATGTAAATAAAAATGAGCAATTAAAGGTAAGAAATGGACCATTCCTTTAATCCTCTTTGTGCATATATGAAGCTCATGATCAACTCATGCAGTTTTTGTTAAAAATACATTGCTGCAGACATAAACAAAAATTTCTCAAAATATCAGCGTCAATCAAATTAAACTCAAAATCAATAAATCTTCAAAACGCTGGTTTTCCTAGTGATGGTCTATTTACTGCCTAATCTGATGGACAGGTTGGTTGTATTGTTGTTTCATGTCTCACTCAAGGATCTTTCACATATATGGAGAGGTCACCATGTGCTTGTGAAGGGCAACAGATTTTGCCTATTTGCCTATGCTTGACACTTACGGCCACGGATCTGGGAGGGTTCTTTAATGTGACGACACCTTCTGTAACAGTGGATCTCAATTTAACTGTCTCATCTGAAAGACAGGGACAACCAACCACAGCCTGACTTGGGCTTGAACCTCACAATCTGAAGTATAACATGCTAACCATTAGGCCTTTGTTGTGCCCCTGACGGACGGGTAAAGCCAGTTGCCCTTTTTCAGGTTCGAACCCATGATCCCATGGTCGATTCAAGATTCTGAGGAGCCACAGTGGCACTATTGTGTTCATGATGAGAACATCTCATTTCAAGATCAAAAGCTCTGAATGTTGATGAGTTGTAATAAAAACAAAATCCTTGAGTCAAATTTGTACCGGTACTCCTGTTCAAGGGGATGTGTAACAGTATGAGTTTCACTACAGCTTTAGTCATTATTTGCACAGTTTCAGTAAAACATATCTCCAGTGATATGAGTAAACTTCTGGTGTGTGATCGAGTATCGGTAAACAAGTAATTGATTTACTAGAGTCAGTTTCATTTACATTTGTATTTTCATAGGATTTTTTTTTAAAGAACAGATACATGTATGTTTACATAAGTGACATTCAAACTTTCATACAATATTCAATGTGCACGATATACATGTACATACATAAATATAATAATACATATATCATTCATTCATGTATAAATACTAATATTTATGTACACATGCATTGCACATATAGTGCAACTCTCAAACCCTGCAGTCCTTCTGTTCAAATAATTACTACTCCACAATATTGACAGTTACAGAGTCAAGATTTAATTTCTCTTTGAAAATAACTTAGCTTTCCAAACAGTGAACTGACTTTCATAACAAAAAAATGAAGTATGGTATGGTATTGTTGTTTAATGTCCCACTCAAGAATATTTCACTCATATGGAGACGTCACCATGTGCCAGTGAAGGGCTACAAATTTTGCCTACATGTATGCTCGGCACTGCTGGCCGTAGAGCAGGGAGGGTTCTTTAATGTGCCAACACCTACTGTTACATTGGACCACTGTTTTTACTGTCTCATCCAAAAGACAGGGACAGCCAACCACGGAGTGGCGCTGCAGGATTCGAACCCCGGACCCTCCAATTCGAAGTCGACCATGCTAACCACTCGGCCATGGAGGCCCACATCAATTATCTAAAACTTAAATAAAAAATTCCAATAAAACCACATGTACATTAGCATAATGTGATATGTGGATACTTGAGAAAATAATGAGACTGAGGTTTAATTTTACACCCCTCCCTCCTCTTTTTTTTTTTACATCTATACCCCTGTACAAATGTAAATGTACCAATAACTAATACAGGGGACAATTCCAAATTTAAGATTACTTCAACATTACTTTTATAGAACGAAATATGTATCATTTGTGTTAAAACTTGCATAATAATAAAGAACGTAGTTCTAAGGATTGTATGTTGACCTTAATAATGGAATGGGGCGGGGGTCATATCGCACCAACATGATCACAAACTAATCATGAAATAGAGCAGAAAGTGAAACTAATCCGTGTAGCAGTCATCAATGATTCATGAATCAAATAATCATAGATAATTAAATCATCTAGATGGAGCATGGTTATATAGACGGTATACATCACTCATACACAAACAATGCAGCCATAGTACAAAATATGTTACATTGTTACAAGTACACAAGAGCTCTGCAGCTACATGTATTTGTGACTGGCGTGGTGTGTTGGTCCTCAGCCTGAGAGGACATGGGTTCAAGCCTTGGAGAAGGCAGTTGGCATTTACAGTAACTCTGATGAGACAGTAAAAACTGAGGTCTCGGGTCACACACACAGTAGGCATTAGCATGTAGTGGAACTTCACCTTGAGACCATCTCTCTTAGGAGTTAGGAGATCACCTCACTTGACTAATCAGACCACTTAAGACTATCAAATTCCGTCTGTTTATCACTCTTTTAGCCTATTTCAACCTCACTTAGAAGACCACCTCACTAATCAGACCAATTTTCTCCAGTCACTTGGATGATCTTAATAACAAGGATGTACTGTAGATTCCTCACTGGGCCCCTTTTTAAGTGCTGGTCAGAAGTAAAATTTTCAGCCATGCATTTATCAGCATTCTGTGATATTACTACATGTATGTGAGGGAAAGATTATCAACAGATAGATCTGAGAAACACATCAACAGAGTCATACTGTACATTGTACATGTATATATACAGGGTACATAGGTATGTGTATGTTGTGGTGTTGTTGTTGTTGTATTGTTGTTTCTACCATAACACGAGTAGTTTAACCATTGTAAAACGGCTGTATAATTGAGGCTGCAGTTGATTAACGTCTTCCGAGCATTTTGATTGGCTGATATGTCAGGAAATTCAATTATGACGTCACCAATTGACGTCATTATATTTGACGTCACAATACATTGAGTGGGCTTACATTATGGCTGGAATTGAAGAAAAATAATTCTTTTTGATGTTTTCAATACTTTGATTTGCAAAATAATCTAGTGTTAAGGTAGAAACAAATTACACAACTTGTTTGGATTGATTATCATGTTTATCCTACTCTAGTTACTTAATTTTCAAAGTCTCAAAACGCTCGCTAAAGCTCGCGGTTTGTAACTTTGAAAATTAACTAACTCGAGCTGGATGAACATGATAATCAATCCCAACTTGTTGTGTAATCTCTATTTAACGTCCCACTCAAGACATGTATACATACATGTACATGTGTATCATACACAATTTATGTCAGTTACAATTCAGGGGATCAATGCTTTCATTTGTCTGTAAAAGTACACAATGTTATTGAATATGACATCCCTGATGGTCTTCAAATATTGCCATACAATAACATGTACAGTCAGGAATAGAAATAAGCGTTTACAGAAGGGCCTGTTAATACTGCTTGTGTGTGGTCCGTCAGGCTTGTTGATTTTTGGTACTCATAATTCTTAAATTACGTTTAGGCCCCCTATTGTGTATCTTTTGTTCTATGTGAATCCCACAAAGGCAGTTGGAAACAGGGATGTGGTCAGATTCAATGTATTTGTAGCTGAATCATTTTTTTCCATAACTCTTCTCGAATCACAAAATTTCAACTATTATTTTCTTTTCTAAAATGCACCAGAATGCACAATTTTATGCCTGCAGGGCTCACCACTAAGACTCGGGCTTGCACCAATTTAGAAGGTCCAGCAATATCTAATCTGAACTGGCCCTTTTGGCCAGTAGAATTTAATTTCTTATTTCTACCACTGACAGTGTATGTTATCAAGGCAGCATCTAAGTTCCAACATGCAGATTTCAGAAATGTTGACCTTTGATCCGGACCGGTAGGACCCAAGTTTTCATTATTTCATTCAAAGGAAAGGTAAAGTCAGCTGCACTTTTCCTTTCAACAAGTCTAAAACTCTGATCCTGTGGCGTATAATGTAAGCGCGCATTCAAAGAGTAAGATGAAACAACACTCCTGCACAGAACTCAACGAGAGCTCAGGGCATAACATTTGACGAGGCAAACATCGCTTTCCTAAAAACGAGCCCAGGGCATAACATTTGACGAGGCAAGGGTAGCTTACTTCAAAAAGAGCCCATGGGACAACACTTGACTAGCTATATGTTACTTGGCATGGAGAGATTTCCTCAACAAGAGCCCAGGACACATACCATACTTAACAAGACAAGGATAGTTTTCCCTCAACAATTGACCTATCGCCAAATGTCTGACACATGGCTCTTTGTGTGCTTTTTGACGTCAACTGATTATGACATTATAATCAAAGAAATGTTTGACGGGCCATTTTAATTGTAATGTCACAATTAACAAGTTTGTCAAAACATACAGTGTCGGGCATCTGGCGATGGGTCAATTAAGAGCCCGGGACATTACACTTGACTAGTCAGGGACAGATTTTCTTACAAGGCAAGGGCAGTTTTTGCCAACAAGAGTCTATGGCATTACGCTTTACTAGGCATGGAGAGCTTTTCTTGTTAAAAAAAAAAACCTGGGCATGACAAAAGAGTCCTCATCTTGATTGCATGGTAGTTTGGTACCAGTAGTGGCAGTACATCAAAGCTCTAGCTACCTTTTCTGGTTCAACAGACATAGCCCATGTTAAATTATGTGCTAATGAAGAATCAAATAGATAAACATGCATGCTTCATTCAGATTAAATTCTTTATTTTACTATGCATTTGATTTTGAGCAACTCTGAATAAAATTTAGCACCAGGTACATAGGAAGAAAAAATATGTCTTCATAAGGCAGATTTAACCTGCTTTCTGTCTGCCACTGTGATATTGACAAACAAAAGTCATCTTGAAGCAAGTCTGTCATTGGAGTTGAAAATTTCCTGCATAAAACTAGGCCTATGAAAGTGTGAAGTATTCTTGCAGGACCAACAGATGAATATAAATGCCCCCTACCCAGCCACTCGTTTCTGAGAATATTACGGTGAAACATTGCGTTTTAATGTTCATGGTTATTAGATTTCTTAAACATAAGACAAACATGTAGAAATCTAGTCATTAAATGACGAAAAGCTGAAAAAATACTTCAATATCTTTATAACCGGAAGTCTTAATCTCCCTCACTTCCTTGATTCGACGTCGCCGATTTTGACATAATATTATACGATTGATCGCATAAAATACACTTATTCAACAAATTAACCTCCCCCTAACTCTGTACACAAGATTCATGGCCATTCCGGTTGACAGGACAGAGAAATGATTTAGTCAAAGGGGTTAAGCTTTTCTAACATTGCTTATGCCGTCTTGCGGTGCGATATCTGTTTGCTCTACCTGCACGGCGACAACTTGCAGGTGTGTTTCGTTAAATTGCTGTCATTTCTGTTGACCGTTGAGATTTCTTGTAAGAGATTATTACAATAAATACATATATAATATAATATGTATATAAATCTGTTCAAACATACCCGTAACACTCCATAATTCTCAATTCAAACAGGAAGCGAAATTGTTTCTTCCATGTCTTCAATCTTTAACGACCTTAGCGACACCTGTCGGGCAGACAACTCTGAATTTCATCGATAACTTTCAAAAAAAGGTTAGATCGGTTGTCTCTGTATGTGGTCATAGTGTTTTCGGTCTTTGGGGATTCTTTTGTAGGCCTACCACAGCAGAAACATATAAAACAGAGCCTCAACATATGCATCTGGTCACAGAACACAAAACTGAATAGGATATTACTTGGGTAGAGTAAACAAAAATAAAGNNAACTATATCATAAGAAAAAAGTACATACCAATAATTTCAAATGAATGACATTTTAACGCTGTCTCAGCGCCCACTAAATACTTCCGGGTGTAACACCGAAAAAAGATACGACTTACATGTAGGCCTAGTACTTTTAAAACCGGTGACATGATTATCAAAAAAAAAAATCACCGACGAACGTTTTCCGAGTAGAAATAAAATTATGTTAAATATCGGAGGTGGATCCAAGAATTTGGCAATATTCGCTAGCGAAGATAAAGAACCCACAACAAAACAATCACCGGGATAGTCACACATTAAGTTGCTTGAAACAGAGACGTATATATAACACATAAACGTCTCTGTTTGTAATCATTAGGTTGTATTTACAATTTTATGTGAGAGGAGCTAAATCAAAACACAATCGTAAGCCTATTCGTGAGCAATAGTCAAACATGACGGAACCCCCTCCCCCTATTGAAAAATCGACACAAACTGGCTTCTAAGGTTGAAGATTGATAAATAGGCCTAACGGTATGTAAATGGTTGTGCATTATCGGATCTAGAGGGGGCGAGCCCCCCAACCCTCCCTGGAATTTGCAAAATATATACCAATATTGGTCAATTATGCGTAGATTCTCATTTCAATAGGGTTAGGTTTCCCGTTTTACAAGTTGACCCCCTCCCTGGAAAACGATATCGATCCCCCTGGAAAAAAATCCTGGATCCCCGCATGTTGCAATTGGTTGTATCGTTAGTTATCTAACGTCCAATTCAAGAATCTTTCACTTATGGGCCTATGGAGACGTCAAAGTGTGTCGGTGTAGGGTGACAAATTTTGACCGTATGCTTGGCACACCAGGCCGTAGAGTAGGGAGGGTCCTTAGAACGGTGTCTTCTCATTTATCCAACTTTTGATAATCCCCTATTCTCATTTATCCAACTTTCCAATTTAAGCACAGGTAAATTGTTTTACAGTAATTAAAAAGGTGTAAGGTAAGTAAAAGTCTGGAAAATTTGTTCCACGTTACGGAGAGAAGAATAGAATAAATACAATATCCAGGAAATGTATTTAAATTTTGGCAC
>JACSZP010023234.1:0-11343 GCA_016161895.1 Pinna nobilis
CCCCGAGTGGTAAGCCATTTGTGAAGGCTAAGAAAATAATATAAATGGCATTTTTTAATTGTCTTTACATTAGGGATAAATGTGCCAAATATGAAAGCAATGTGTCAGAAGACACAAGTTACACTGTAATGTGTTCTCAAGCTAAGGAGAAACTACTTATTCAGATGATTTTAAAGTCCCATAACTCCGTCAAATAATAGCTGATTTTAGACATCTTCGAACTCATCCAAGATCTTATTAATATAAAGCAATACACCAAATTTTGTTCAAATCAAATAAAAATATCTCAAGCCATTTCACGGAAACAGAAAAATTACCTATTTTGACGATTTTTAAGTCCCATAACTGTGGCAAATATTGACCGATTTTGGCCATTATCAAAGTCATATCAGATCTTGTTAATATGAAGCAATACACTAAATTTTGTTCAAATCTGATGAAAAAATCTCAAGTTATTTAACAGAAATGGAAAAATAACTTATTTTCACGATTTTAAAGTCCCATAACTCTGGCAAATATTGACGGATTTTGGTCATTATCGAACTCATCCGAGATCTTACTGATATAAAGCCTTACACTAAATTTTGTTCAAATCTGATAAAAAAATCCTAAGTTATTTGACGGAAAAAGAAAAATAACTTATTTTCACGATTTTAAAGTCCCGTAACTCTGTCAAATATGGACAGATTTTAGTCATTATCGAACTCATCCGAGATCTTACTGATATAAAGCATTACACCAAAGTTTGTTTGAATCTGATGAAAAGTTTTTGAGTTACTTGACTGAAACCATGTGTGCAGACAAACAGACAGACAAACAGACAAACAAACAAACAGACAGACAGACATACAGACAGACAAACAGACAGACAGACAGACAGACAGACCAAAAACAATATGCCCCCTGATCTTCGATCTCGGGGGCATAGCAATATGACACTCGGTATAATAAAATGATATTACCTTCTTTAGAGGACCATACTGCATATTGTAACCCCTCGGAATACAGTGTCAACCTCGGTCAACAAAATTTCCTCAGGGTGAAAATATGCAATAACACCATCTCATAAATGTAAATATTGGTTTGATTTTGTATGTGTGCATTGTGTCTTTATTGTGTATTGTTTACAAGCTAACGTACATGACTTACTTTTGTTCAATACCCCTAGTCTTACTCGTCGTAGTCTGAATCATCCCTGTCGTACATGGGAGTGTAGTCTGCGCTGTCTTGACTGAGACAACAATTAGACATAGTCAAACCATTAAACGTTTCATGATTGTTACAAGATCCTCTGAATTGGAATCCTATCGGACAATAGAACATACACTGGCAATACATAGACGGTATTGTCTCTTGGCTAGCTGGAGTTGTTGTAACTATATTGTCATAAGAGGCATTATTTTCATCCCAAAAGTAAATATTTCCAGATTTCCAAGGAACACTATACTTAGCTGATATGAGTTCGTCATCTGGTTTTTCGTTTCCTGATTGTTTATTCACTTTTTCCTTTTTGTTTTTCTCTGCTGTTATCACTTTTATATTTTTATTTTCGGGTTCGGTATCCTTCCTCTTATTTTCTCCTTTATTTTTCTGTATCAAACCCGCACCGCCAGTCAAGCTGCTTCTTGTACTTGTTTTGCTTTTAACATCCGGTGAATCTGGCGTTTCTATCTCAAACAAAGCATTCTGGTACCCTGTAACACTACCCTGACTTTTCTCTTTTGTTCTTACATTTTTGGTTTTAACATTGTCAATTTTCGACCCGCCATTTAAATCAATTTCCTTAATGATGGATCCTTTAATTCGTTTTTCATTGACAATAGTGTTCACCGGTCTTTTAGTCGATTTCCAGTTCCTGTTTTTGTTTGTTATTTCTTTCTTATTCGATTGGCTTGCCTTTTTATTAACATTATTTTGTTTATCTGATATTTCGAAAAAGTTCATAACTTTGTGTGATATATTTTGTTCCATGGCTTGGCTCTTTTTCGGTACCAGAGCTGTATTCCTATATATATTCACTTTTTTGTCATTGCGATGTGTCATGCTTTTACTTTTAGGCCATATTCCACCTTTTACTGTACGGCTTGTCACACTTTTGTCCGTTTGTTGTGTCATACTAGTCCCTTTATAAAATCTCACATGTTTGCCATTTTGTAGTGTAATACTTTTTGGCTTTTGCGATTCCACACCTTTTGTCTTGTGAACTAATGCTCTCTTGACGTTCAATCTCCCTGCACTTTTGACGCCCTTTGTGAATTTTACGCCTTTGCTTTTCTGTGCTCTCATTATCTTGCCGTTTTGGGATCTGGTGTGTTTGCCTTGCTGTGGCATTATTTGAGATTTCTTATTTTTACCTGGCTTATTGATCATATTGTAACTCCTATGTGATGTTCTGTGTTTGCCGATTTTTTCCTTTCGAGATTTAAAACTGCTGCTTCGCTGTAATTTCATTTCAGATTTCACATCTTTACCTCGTTTCCATTTCATTTGAGATTTCATAGATATTCCTTGTTTTGAAGTCATTTGAGGTTTCATAATTTTGCCTCGTTGCGGTGCCATTTCAAGTTTCATAATTTTGCCTTGTTGTGGTGCCATTTTAGGTTTCATAATTTTGCCTCGTTGTGGTGCCATTTTAGGTTTCATAATTTTGCCTCGTTGTGGTGCCATTTTAGGTTTCATAATTTTGCCTCGTTGCGTTGCCATTTTAAGTTTCATAATTTTTCCTCGCTGTGGTGCCATTTTAGGTTTCATAATTTTGCCTCGTTGCGGTGCCATTTTAGGTTTCATAATTTTGCCTCGTTGCGGTGCCATTTGGGGTTTCATAATTTGTCCTCGTTGCGGTGCCATTTGAGACTTCACTGGTGCTTTTTTAGGTTTCATATTTTTTTCTTGTTGTGATCTAATTGGATAATTTATACTATTGTCCCGTTGTGACGTCATACCTCTGCCTTTCTGTGAAATCTTGCCTTTGCCGATCTGAATCAGTTTACTTTTAAATTGACCCCTTTCATCTTGCTGTGATACCGTATTTTTTGCACTCGTTTTCCGCTTGATATTTTTTCGAGTATCTGTTTTCTTTGCATCCATCATATTAACATTAGATTTTGTTCTATCAAATCTGTATTTCTTGTTCATAGCTGCATTGTTATACTTGTATTTATCAGTGTGTTTCTTTTTTATCTCGATTTCAGTTTTTGATGTCAATGATTTACGACCAACTAGCCGTCCCGCCGGATTTTGATGAATGAATTTATAATCTCGAGGTTTATCAACCACGGTTCCTTTTTTTAGTTTGAAGGTCATCTTTCTGTTTACTTTATTTTTATCCTTTTGTTCTGTAAACATAATTTTGGATTTTTGCCCATCTCTGGTGTAATCTTTTGTCGCAGGTTCTGTAAATGTGAAAGGCTTTGGTTTCAACATCAGTAATTTTTTAGACTGAACGTTTTTTCTCTTAAATGAAGAGTTTGCTTGACTCTCAGCATTGACTCCTTTATCGTCGTTATTTCTCTTACGTACACTTGGATATAAAACTGGTTCGGGAGAATTTTTTAACGCTTGTGTTTTCTGATGACTTGGTTTTGCTATGTTTGAAACTTTAACTATTCGGTCGTTTTCCCCTTTCTCATGGTTTCCAAAGACCTTTGGTTCAGTTTTCTTCTTGTTATTGTTACGGTTTTGTTTGATTTCCATCTGGTTCGACATTCGCCATTGTTGTTCTTTAATGGAAGAAGATATTTTTCCCTTTAATATCGGGAATTTCCCTGATTTATTCTTCCCTTTTTTAACTTTCCATTCCCAAGCATTTTTGTTGTTGTTTTGCCTTTTTGATCCATGCTTTTGATTCCAGTCTTGTGTTCCACCCCTTTTGTCACTTTTGATTGATCCCTTAGATTCTCCTCTGCTCCCAAATATGAATTTTTGTGGTGGCTTCTTGCCTCCCTTACCCGGTTTCGGTACCACTATGGGTACTGCTGCAGGAAACGGAATATCTATTCTCTTCTTCTGCCTTTGAGGGTAATTGACAAATGCACCTTTCTTTGACGCCATTTTTTTCCTTGTATTTCCCCTTCCATTCCTATCTTGTCCTGTAACGGAAGCTTTCGAAGTCATCCATGAATTTGAAGCAATTCCATTCTCTCTTCCGTCTTTGTTAATAGGATTACCAATTTTTCTATTTATGTTCACAGTCGTTTTGGAGGAAAGCTTAAAATTCTGCTGTTTTGTATTTACCTGTGATCCTTTCTTCTGTCTACTGCCAAATGAAGCATTTCCAGGTCTGTTCCACATGCCTTGAACTTGTCGCTGACCCTTGGCAGTCACGTGTCTTATCTGCGATGGTCTATTGGGCCTTGGAGGCATTGGAGGCCGACGTTTACTCGGCCTCATTTTTGTTGATGCCACCGATATTGTTTTCCTAATCAGCTTCCCTTGTTGCTTGCCTCGCTGTCTTTGAGCCGAATTTGGTTTAGGACCATAAGGCGCTATATGAGGCATACTGTTGCCGTCCTTAACTTTTTTTAGATGAGTAACATGTCCAACACCCTTTTCCCTGACTGACGCTTTGTTACCTGCGTGAGTTGTGCCTGATTGTTTATACATTGGTCTTGGTGCAGATTTCATTTTCAATTGAGTTTTTGATTTGTCAATGTTCCTCTGGCCATTTGTGTCGTACTCTTTTCTTTGTTTAAACGATGATCTGTTAATGGTCATGGGCGCTTTCTGTGACCATGAAATAGGAACATTTCCGACTTTCATAGAACTTGTCCTCGTCATCGTGGAGATATTTCTACCTCGTATCATTTGCTCTGGTCGCTTTGTCTTCGAAACATTTGCCGTTATTTTCAATTTACCATATGGAACGGTTTTCCAATGGTTTTTATTTCCAATTTTGGTTTTTCCTGTCGATGCCATTTTGCCCCCTCTTGGAAAATCCGGAAAAGGTGCATATTTTGAGACATTTCTTGAGAAAACTTGTCTGGAATTCGAAAACGAAACTTGGGAGTTTACTTTACTCTTTTGCATTCCATTTGGCGGCGTCTGGTTAGTATTTGAAGACCATACAATATGCTTACTGCGTGTGCGTGTTGTTTGTTTTGGATTTACACTCCTAAACTGTGTCTGTTTTCCTGCTGAGAACCGAAACTTGGCTGGTTTAGCTGAAATGAGAATTTATATACATTAGTGTTAAAAGTTGTTAATGAATACATTAAATACATATGGCATGAGTACTTTATGTTGTTTTAGTGTTTGTATGACATGACATCAAAGTTATGTATACATTAGTATTAAATGCTATCCTCTACAACTCTATGCACAATTATTATAGCTTTAGGGGCTTTTCGCTTTTATCGCTTCATATATTGGTTCGATTTTTCGTCTAGTGCGTTGAGGTCATTGACAGTTACAATACAACGCAACGATAGCGCTGATTAAGGTGACAATAAAAATTAAGCAAGTGGTGATTATTGTGTTACAATAAACCTGACATATTTACTTGATAGGGATTTGCTTAGTGCATATATCTGTCTATTTCATCACTTGTCTCATTTAAGTTGACATCATTGATGACCGGAAATTAAAGTCTATGACATAATTACGAAGTAAGAATGACTTGACATCGTTCGTCGGGGTCCGACAGTGCAACTAATTTGCATTATTTCATTATTTACTTAGGTATTTACTTATCTATTACTTATTTATTAATTTACCTCCTTATTATTTATTTACTTATTAAGTTATTTTTCTTTTCATTCATTTATTTATCTATCTTTCTAGTTTTGTTTACTGTATTCAATCCAAAACCAAAGCGATAGATAAAACTTTCATACATTAACTTATTTATTTATTTATTTATTTATTTATTTATTTATTTATTTATTTATTTATCTTAGAATCCTTCAGACGAATGTATGAGTATACATTAGATTCGTGAGGCGATACACAATTTGGACAAGCAATGACCACTGCAAATCCAGAGATATTATCATAGAAATTATTACGTTATTGCATAGATACGTTCATACTACGCACACTGCCTTTCTTCTCCTTTACTTGTCATATGTCGCCTTCTCTTTATTGTGACATTAACAATATAAGGTATGGTTGTCAATAGATTTGAACATGAAAAAACAGGGGGTAATTGAGTGTTGATTAGTCAGATCTCGTTAATCGGACGTTTTGATTATTATTTTATGACCGTATTAATATAACATACAACTACCACTCCGCTTAAACGTTCGTCCTCTTCCCTTCCTGTTTAGATAATACCAGTCAATTTTAATCGGAGAGAGAGAGAAAGGGCAAGCTAAATTACGTTTTATAGAGAATAAGACTGGAAAATAGAAATGATTGGAGAGTGAGTGTGAAAGGTAATACATTTATCAATTTAAAAAAAAAGGGAAAACAACGACAAAACCGAAAGATAAGAATTAAGAGATCTACATAGATAGAACGAAGCAAAGAGAAATAGGTAAATATCAAGTAGGACTTTAAAAGAAGACAAAATCAAGAATGAGAAAAAAAAAACACAATCAAGTAAGAGAAAAAAATGGAATATTTCCATTACGCTAAACAGAGATATGCATGCGGATCGTAATTAAGGGTAGAGAGAATAATAGAAAAAGAAATTGTATTTCGCACCCTAATACCGTTAATTCTGCCTAAACGATAATCATACATTTTCAATAAGGTTTATTCAGCAATATAATTTTAAAATCCCCTAGACCAAGGAGTCAGTCGTCAATAAAACAAATTTTCAAAACCTTATCTTCAGATCATATTCCTACGATAATGAAGAAAGCGGTAATTAATAGATTTGGGAGAATAAAGGATAATTTCATAAAATGGACTGCTTGGATATTTGTCTGATCTTAATGTGAACGAAACAAAGTAAATACTTAAAAATGAGAATTTTGTCAATAATTGAAATCATTGAACACGAGGTCACAATAAAATGAAACATCAAAGCACAATAGTTTGTGAAAAACGTCACCGTACCGTTTAATGATTGACTTTAATGAGTGGCATATATAGTTTTCATCACATTTACAGCATAAATATCTCAAAACGGTGACAACAAGAGGACACACACAAATAACATAGCTATACACCGGCATAAAACACTGCCCTTCAAAACAAGATGTACAGCACAAAATAAAATCCCGATCACAGCATTTATACCTGAAATACCATAAAAGCAACAGAGCAAAGCTAAAATTAATCATGAAAACCTGGTACCTGGTATTGCTATAAGAAAACGATGATACATTAATTGCTTTTACGAAAGAAAACATCCCAGATACCAAGGTATCAATAGCCAGAAAATCAGGAGACAATACACAAACTTGGTAAATATTGGACAAACATGGATCCCTGAAAACCCAGAGGTGAGACCAGGTGCCATAGAGGAGTTATGTCCCCTGGCTTACCGGTCACAATCTACGAGAGCCCACAGTCAAATTTAGATGAAATACATGAGAAACAACAAAGAAGTCATCATTACATTTACTGACTTAGAACATTGAAACCACAAAGCAAAATTTATCATTGCATTTATAATATTGATACCCAAAAAATGCCACTGCATTAATAAAATTGATACCCCAAAATGTAAATAGCAATGGGACGCAACTAAAATGTATCACTTCATTTGTAGCCTTAATCTCCACTAAATACTAAAATAAATAAGACACGATTAAAAATTATATATTTTTCAAAAAAGTTGCCTTGAATACTTCAGAACTCTGACGACAAAAGTATACTTTTTTATATTATGGAATAGCGTGGTATTTCAAAACTCTAATGACAATGAGACACAAGCTCGAAACTATCAACACATATACAAATATGAATTATGACACTGGCAAGTTAGAACTTACCTAAGATAGCTCAATACATTTGTACTCTCAACACTTTTACATATATATACACCATAACACTGGTAGGTTAGAACATTAGCTAAGACATCGATAGAGATTCCATTAATAGATAATTTACTCGCAAGGTGTAATTAATTATCTCCTGAGTAGACAATTGCCTCATTTACCTTTTTTGTCTCATCTACCCGTCTACATTCACGGAACATTCTAAAATTGCTCAATTGACATACGGTATCAGTAACTCTTGTTTACATTTTGTCGATTTAAACCCATGTTGTTGAAATGATTATAAGATGATGAGTACCAAGAAATTATTCTTTTACAAAACAATATACGCATCAGATACATACAGGATAAACATAGATCTCTGCAAATTCAGAGGTGGTACTAGGTACAATGGAGGTTTAAGCATCTCCAGTTGACCGGCCATCCACGTCATTAACCCAAAGTACAACTCGAATAAAAAATAACGGGTCAAACGTTTCTATTAAGACCACCCGAGTGACTGGATGATATTGACCTGATAAGTGAGGTGGTCACCTAAGTGAGGTTGAAATAGCCTTAAAGAGTGATTGTGAGACTGAATTTTGATGGTGTTTATGAGTCAACTAAATGAGGTTATCTTTGGGCCAGATTCCACTGTACAGTAGAACCACGCTATTAAGACCCTTCAAGTCACTGGCGAAAATCGAACTGATTGATGAGGTGGTCACTTAAACGAGGTTTTAATAACGAATAAATCTTTATTTTGAGGTGATCTCTTGGCAATGTTGGTCTTTATGTGAGACTGTTATATGTAAAGTGAATTCAAGATACAATCGTAAAAACTGATTCAACAGCCACGTCACTTTGATATAAGAAACTCGACATTTTTGTAACAGAAACACAACAATTCCGAACTAGTCGTTACATATACCTTAAACCTTGCTAGTTATTGAAAGCAATCCCAAAATGAAAAACTCCAGTAAAGTAAACTTAAAAAGGAAATGCAAAGAATTTAATGTAATGATGAAAAGGTTACCAACTTTCCAAATCACCATTATCTATATAGACATCATCGGGTAATTTCGCTCGTGATAAGCTCATTCCGATAATGAATTAAAGTGATGCCGCGGTAGTAACAGCTGCCCGAACGAAATTGGCAACTCCATTATTATTAGTGGAAGCATTCAGTATTTAACATAGAAATTTATGTTTTAGTTGATTGATGCTAGATATCTAAATATTTTTACTATGATATCAAAACTCACGGAGTCTGTCACATATTTGACACTGATGGTATAACTTTATGAGGAAACAATACATAAATATTCCGTGCAAACAAGTACATATACAAATCAACTTCTTTCTCACCCTGAAGAGAAAGAAGAACCCAAGAAGCATACAGATTTGCATCAAAATCCCGTAAATCAACTTCAGTGGATTCTACGTCACATTATGTCACGTGGTTACCTCCGTGCTTGTTGAAATGTGTAGGTAGATATTTCTACACCGACCTTCTTTTTGTGCCATAAACAGGCAGCAATCTTTTTATAGATGACAGTGCCTAATTTGGGCAGGGTAGTGATAGCGGCATGTAGTACAGAAGCAATATTGATAATGAATTGATAGGTCGAAGTCTTTGTTCTTTACTCTGTTTTTTCCCATTACTTATTAGTATCATACTTAACAGATGAATGAACCTCGACATTTTTGCAAGCCACACTGTTGTACTTCTGCTCATATAGAAACCGATTCAGTTATATAAGTAAGAAAGAAGAAGTGCAAAAGGATATTCTTGACTAAAATTCGAATGCAGTACTGGGCTAATTTTACCAAAATTAAGTAGCATTAAAATCACTCGTAATCGTAAGTCAGTGATTACTAGATCTAGCATCGTTTGTACATTCTATGAAAATATTCTGCTGGTAATGAAATTTCATTTCATTTTATGACTCGAAATGGATCATAAAATTTTTTTTTTAGAATAATGTTGTAGTTTTTAATATTCTACATACTAAAATTAACAAATTTCTGATGCTTTCAAAAAAAGCCGCTGCCTTAGGAAAGAATGATCGTTACATAATAAATGATTCCAAGTTCAGATTGGAATGGGACCAAATGCACGGAAGGAATCAGTGTTAGGGGTCAGTGTGCTACACTCGAAAACCAACTCAAACCTAAACTTAGGCAGGGGACCTCCCCTGACCGAACCATACATCCAGGCGACCTAGAGTTTCTCTACGTTTACTTACATAATTAATGAGTCATCTTGTCTGAGTTTAAAGTTTAAGGCTATAAAATTCTGACTGCCATTCTGTACGTAAATCAATAAAAAAATGGGGGTTGATTGAAACTTCATGATATATGTACGCATGTAAAAATACAATGTATGTAGAAGCTAGTGCCACTGTCGTTAACCACTTAATAAAGGCCAAGGGGCCGAAAAATTTTGGAAACAGAGTGTTTTGTCATATTTTTACAAGGATACTTCCCTTTGGAGGAAATTATTTTTATATTATAAAAAAGAGGTTTTATTGAAACTCAAATTTCTTCAGAATACGAGCAGAAGAAATCGGTAACGGTCTCAAAATAACAAGAAAATGCAAATCGGGATCAATCCCCAATTTTTACCGTCTCTTGACGTAATCTGCGCTCCCCGTTATTATTCAACACCCGTTGTAAGTATCTTATAGGGGTCTCTTGAGATCAATGGCGTGTCAAGCTTGGTCGAAAGATCAAGAGTTAGATCAAGATCTGAAAGGATGACTGTTTACTGGTCGCTGCTCTTGCTGGAGAATGTCACCCGATATCTTTAGAGGACAATTTTGAGTTGATTCAAGTAGATATTATAACCGTTACATAAATGTGCTTTTTGCTGAAGTTGGTGATATCCGGATATGATATCAGCCTGTTGACGTAACACTTCCTGATCATGACAAATGATAAGTGTCAAAAGCATCGTATTATACACCGGTATCTGGAGACGTGTATTACGCGCACGCGATGTCCCGGTAGGTTTTCACTGACAAATTGTCTCGCATTGGAAAAAGATCATGCATTGCACATACCAAACTAATCAATCTACGGCGGTGTGGACTAGTAATGGATCAGAAAACAAATCAGTCTATAATTGCGCGTCGGTCAGACCACAGTCCATCAGCAGCGGTCAGTTGACATGTTAGTATGTTAAGGAACCGATGCGTATGACGTAATTTCTTATCATCCAAATTTTGTGTTTATGGTTATTAAACGGGAAAGCAGCGATATATTTAGATATTTTTTTTTCTTACGCATTTTTACACTTGTGAAGAAAAAATCTAAATCAAAAAGTATTTACGACATAGGAAAAAAATAAATATTTAAAGTACAAGAAATAAAATCAACCTTTTCGGTTCGGTTTTGGTTCAATTATTTGTATGTGAGCAAATACATCGATAGGA
This sequence comes from Pinna nobilis, assembly GCA_016161895.1. NCBI lineage: Eukaryota > Metazoa > Mollusca > Bivalvia > Pterioida > Pinnidae > Pinna > Pinna nobilis. The sequence continues at coordinate 11,303 of JACSZP010023234.1, forward strand.
AGCACCTTGCCGTCAATTAATCTCTCTCTGTCTCTGTCTCT
>JACSZP010023238.1:9130-20978 GCA_016161895.1 Pinna nobilis
TTTTTTTTTTTAATTTAGTCCAATTTCTCGTGAATGTATCAATTTTGGGGGAATTTTTCTCTGTTATATTGTAGGCCAAATCCATCTGAGCTTGTAGAACATCAAGTTTTCAGAAATTTGAGAGCCAAACAAGTAAGTATATGATTTACTTTAATGGCATATCTATAAAGTATTTAATCGTCAATGAAGCTTTGTTTTAGTTGCAGTTTCAGTTTGTGTCTCCATACTGTGAATATTGCAACAGGAAAAAATATCAGAATATTTTCCATTTAAGCATTGATTCGCTTCATGAATTACACAGTGTGCACAGTCTTCATTCAGGTTTTTTTTCGGAACCGGAAAAAATATAGGATCAATGCTTATAATCAAATTCTGGTAATAACTTCGTTAATTTTTTAAACATTTGTTTATCTTTTTATTTTTTTATCTAAATAATATAATCAAACAAACAGTCGCACATTAATTGCGTCATTATGACAACCGCTACCATCACTGCATCCAGTGTGCGTGACGTAATACACAACCTTAAAGGGCGTGGATTAAGTAGGGTTCGGGTCATTGAAGTATGAACCAAATGTTTTCTGGATTATTAGCCAATGAAATCCTCGGAAATTTATTAAATTTAGTTATTTGATAATGACATTATCTCTCTGTTTGATTGTGGAATTCTTTCAATGGAGTTCTTCGGTTTTTATAATTCTGCATTTATATTTCTTGCTATTAGAGTCTGCCAAAATATTATACAGGCTAACCTGTTTTAAGAGACTGTTCAAGGGAAGGAGGAAAAAAGGTCAAATATGACAGATGACAACTCACTTATTTATTAAGGGAAAAGTCTTTATTTGCCACATAAGGCAGGTAGTCCATTAATTCAGTGGGTCACTAATGCAGGTCATACTGTAGTATTTTTACCACTGTCCATGTATATGTCTGTCCGAAACTCACCTGTTTCTACTCTATAACTTTGAAATTTGGAAGGACTGTGATATTGTCCATGCACCAGCATGAAATGTTTCCATATAAATATCAAGATTTTTATTGGTTCGGTTTTGTTGTAGGTCCCATATAAAAATGGCTACCAGTTGTTTTCAACAGACCTTCGTTGTAAAGATTTGGAACTTCCAACATTTGGAGAAAATGGAATTTCAGTCGGTAAGACAAAAACTCTATCCCTAGATGTTAACCAGTTTGGTCTGCTGTGGTGGTCAACCTCAAAACTATCCAGCTTGAAGACAGGGACGGTACAGGAGTATAATGGAATAATGATTTGACCATATACAGTCTAATCAAAATCTAATCTTTCATTTCCATTTATTTGATCTATTGTGTTGAAGGGATATCTAGTTGGTTTGTTGAATTGTTGTTTAATGTCCCACTCAAGATTCTTTAACTGATATGGGGGCATCACCGTGTGCTGGTGAAGGGCGACAAAATTTGCCTATGCTCGGCACTTCTGGCCATAGAGTAGGGAAGGTTCTTTAACGTGCCTTACAACTTCTGTGACACAGCACCTTGGTTTTTACTGTCTCATCTGAAAGACAGAGACAGCCAATTACGACGTCGCTTGTGCTCTAACCCCGGACCTCTTGATTTGAAGTCAAACAGACTAACGACTAGGCCATGGCAGATATCTAGTCAAATCCATCTGAGGTCACATTCTAGTGACTTTGTGTTAATCATTTAGGATCAATGACATTGCAGCTTCCTGAATTGTAGAAATCTGCAAGTGATAATTGAAGCAAATTGCATAAATCTTGTTTACAGATGAAAGGTCGTGGCACTGAATCATGAGATCAATATAACAGGTTGTGCTGGATCCTTTCACCACTTCATGTACATGTATTGGAAAAACAGAATCAAGAAAAGACCGAGTTTTAATGAGATTGATCTCGGTCTTTAAAAAATCTCATTGGAAGGGTAGAAAAAATCCAGTCACCACTCAGAGTGGATTCAAATCTACCGATTAGACCTCATGATCGGAAGTAAAACTTGCAAACCATGGAACCACTACAGCTGTGCTTGTAATATTTTACCGTAAATCTACATGTAAGTTGTTAACCTTTGAACAGGATACTATCTGAATATAAGTCTATATAGTGCAGTGGAACCTGTTTCGAGAGACCACATTTTAATCGCATTAGGAGTAGTCTCTCTAGACTGGTTCCACTGTTTATGTAAATACCCATTTGTCTATTCCACAGATACTGAGATGGATCATCTGTCTTTAAGAAGTATGGAGGAAGTCTACTATCTCTGGCTGCTGGCCGGCGGGGATCTGGAGGGCGCCCTCAAAAAAGAGGGAATGATCAAAGCAAAACCTCCAATTGTTCTGCTTCCAAAGTATGTATAGTTAACTTTGTACACTACCTGTATTGATATAATTTCACACATAGTTCTTGTTTATATTTCAAAACTATTTTGTACCTTTTTTTTCTTTGGGGAGGAGGGAAGGGAGGTAGAATACCACTTTGCAGTTTTATCAGTTGGAGAAAGAGTGAGGGAGAGAAGAAGGGAGGAAGAGAGACCTATATAACCTTGGTTTTCACAGTACAATTTATTCATTACATATTAAGTAGTAGTAGTAATTTTGTTGTTTAAAGTCCCACTCAAGAATATTTCACTCATATGGAGACGTCACTGTGTGCCAGTGAAGGGCGACAAATTTGGCCTATGCTTGGCACTTTCGGCTGTAGAGCAGGGAGGGTTCTTTATCGTGCCAACACCTAGCTTCTGTGACACAGGACCATGTTTTTTTCTGTCTAATTCGAAAGACAGGGATGGCCAACAACAGGATTGCACTGCACTGATTCGAATCCTGGACCCGTCGCTTCGAAGTCAAATATGCTAACCACTCGGCCAAGGTGGCCCCCACATATTAAGTAATTTTGAAAGTAGTTAAAGCAATGTGAATATTAAATCAAATGATAAAGAAATACCAGAACTACAGGAATCTATCAAATTATGTTGTTGGATAATTATCATGTACCCATTAATTAAGATTTACCAAAAAGTTAATTTTTTTTTCATCAGTTTTTCGTCGTCAGATGGGGATGTGTTTGGCCAACTAAGAGACAACGCAGAGTTATATGATAACACCATTGTCATTCTTTCACAAGAACAGCTCAGAAATGTACGTCCTCTTTTCTAAAAAAATTAAAAATGAAATTAAATAATTTGCAGACAATAAGACCACTTATGAATGCAAGTATTTTGGAAACTACACATATCATCTAAGAAAGGGTACTTATGCCCGTGAATTAAAATTTAAGTACAGTGGAGTTGGTCTATAATGAAGTCAAAGGGGGTTGACTTTTGACTTTGTTATAATTAAGCATCCTTCGTTTTAAGCATCAGAATTTACTTCATGTATAGATAAATAGTTATTCTTTTCGGTGATTTTATTCCTCTTCGTTATAGCACTGAATTCGCTTTAAGCCGATTCATTATAGACCAACTCTACTGTAGTATTGAATGCATTATTCATCATCATTTATATGATTCTAGGGCATTTAGCCTTTTTCCCTGAGACGTTATTTTAATCTGCTTTTATAAAGCTTCATGTATTATCATTTTCTTTCAAATGGTAAGTGATAGGGATTTCGTATTTCGTAAGTGTATCTCTTACAACAAGACCTTTGCTTTAGTACCAGGTGTTTGATCTTGTCACCTACAGTCATGGTTGACGTTTTGTGATTATGCATACAGTGTAACCATGCCAAAGGAAGACCTCATTTAGGAGGGCACCTTACATTACACCGTACCTGCACGATTTAGTCTAACTATCACTATTTTCACAGAAGAGAACACTTCTCTATTCGTTTTGTGAGATATTTGTGATCTCTGCTTTTCTGTGATTCATAGACATTGGTGTTTCAAAAGTACTTCCTTTTTTTCCAGAGACTAAGTGAGATTGATGAGACTTCATATTACCCCCTGCTGGAGGATGAGTAAGTAAAGAGGGTCATTGACCTTCCTTTTTGTCTTAGATAAATATTCTTAACTATGTCAATAAGTATGATAGATATATACATCACCATAATGTAAAAAAAAACCTGGGCTCACCATATTTTGCGATTCATTTTCTCAGCTCTACAAGGTAATTCCAAATTGACAATTAGTAACTTCATCTGCAGTAACATGCTCAGGTCTGGTTCGTCATTGTTTGGAGTAGAATGATTTGTGGCACAGTATTGCCCCTTACACTTATCCTATATTTAAACTTTGCTGCTATTACAGGCACACGGGTTGCTGTGACATAGTATGGTTACGTATTGGTCCTATATCTAAACTTTGCTGCTATTACAGGCACACATGTTGCTGTGACATAGTATGGTTGCATATAACCTCAGTTTTTGCTGTCTCATCTGAAGGACAGGGACAGCCAACGGTAGCGTGACATGGATTCAAATACAAAACCTCATAATAAGAATACAATCATGCTAACAACCAGGCCATGGCAGCCCTCTTGTTACGTACATGTATAAGATCAAGCAAATAACACTTTTATGCTGATACAAAATGATCATGTAGATTTTTGCATCATTTTCAGACAAAACCAAGGAACCGTCAGCTTGCCAACTTCTCCTAGTGGCAATGACCTGTCAGATACGGCCAGCCTGCCACTTGTGATAAAGGAAAAAGATGTGGAATACCAGGTAATGTACATATATGTGTGTGAGGGAGATGTGGGACACAGACATTACACTATACAAATTCAACCCATTGTAAATTTTCCTTTTTCCAATTCTCAGAAATGAGTGGTCTGTAGTGTAGCTCAACATTGTGCATTTGGTCACATACATGTAGGTAGAGGAGAGCATGCAACCAGACTCTCTCCAGATTTGTCAGACAGGTCAATGCCCTAGCTTCCTTCTCTTATAGATAGAAGTGCAAAATGATATAAATCACCTGAATTAAGAGACCACCTGTCATATGTGACACTTTTACACCCTTCATTGGACCATCCCTTAAAACAGACTAGACTGTATATTTTAAAGAGCCAAATTTTGTGTTTTAATGATGATTTATAATTTTGTGCTATCATGAACTATTTCCTGGTACAGTCCACTCTCGATTTACCGCCACCCGATAAACCACCCTATTGGCATACCGCCATAAATTTCTGAAGGACGGATTTCCAACTATTAATAACTCCCGTTAAACTGCCATATTCGCATACCGCCATCCGTCACACATATTTTCAAACCAAATCTTTAAAAACCCATTGCATTTCACTCGATAGTATCACTATTGAACATAAATAGATCGGACTTGCTACTAAACTGGTTGATCGTTTGAGATACATGTTTACCTTTTACCTAGTTCTGATAACTAATACATGTACCGTAATATTTATGAAGTCTCCGAAAATTCGAGTGAACCAACAAGTGAAATGAAAAAAAATCTTAACCTAATAACGTTAATTTTCAGCCGATATCTTAAGTAAGTGCAAACTCGACCTATCGCCATATTCGTTATAACGCCATATGTGGAAAAACAAAAGAAGGCGGAATAACGAGAGTAGACTGTATTTTAAAATGAATCCGATTTTAATTTTGGGGAACATTATCTACAATGTATATTTTGCTGAGTCTATTGCTCAATTGTCTCATAATTTTGTTTTACATTTTCGTGTAGTTCCACAGAATAATTCTGTATGAGAGGCTCTTACAAGGTTACCCATTTAAGAGGGCACATATCTGGAAGGAGGCCAGAGTGGATATCCCGCCTCTGGTCAGAGCTCATGTTTGGGCAGCCTTACTGGAGGTCGAGGTAGGTTATGATCTATGGTATTGCTACCCTTTTTATCCAGATTTTAAGAAGTATGGACATTTTTTTCAGTATCTGATATTTTATTGATTTGATTACAAAAAGGATTATCTAGTAACAATATGCACGAGTTTCTAAATTTTTGAATTTGTGTCCGTGTACATGGTGTATGTAATCCCTCTTTTGTGAAGATAAAGTAAGGTCAATTTATTTTTATCTGACAATTTATCGCTTTAATTATCCAAAGGGTTCACTAGTAAACATAGCTACTGTATAACAAGAAACTTTCATTGTGTATTAATATTTGCTATTTTTGCGGTTGACAATTAACCACGAATATTAATACACTCAAATGTTAATGTGATATATGTGTGTTTATTTGATATCGATCGTGAATCATGAAAGTTTGTACCGGTGAAAAAGTTTCAATTTGAAAATCCGCGAAAGTAAGTACACGCATTTATTTCTTATTATACAGTAAGTATTCCCTCATTTGTGAATTTGTATTTCAATGTACAAGATGTATCTACATGTGTGTCATCTTTTAGGTTGATAATTCACTTCAAACAAAATTTCTAATCTTGTGATTTTATTGGCATGCAGGGCGATATACAAGGGAGGTATGACTCCATAGATAAAGAGACTCCATCTCCCACAGACAGACAGGTGAGATAATTGTTGATACCTGAGTCATGTACATACAGGCAGATATTGCCGTAACATATGTTCTCTCTTACGATGGACATACATATGTACCCAAATGTACTGATATTTAATGGAGGTATATGTGCATATATGTGACGCGTCATGACAAAACCAGGCTTGTTGAGTTTTACGTCATAATTGAAAAAAAAAACGTGTTAAACGTAACGATAAAAAAAACACACTTTCGATCCACACATTTTTTTGTACGTCGTGAACAAGTCCCTGAAATAAAACCTGATTGTATTATCGTCGCATTTCCCATCGGTTCTATAAACAATATCAAGAAAATGTTGATGTTATTCGTCAGTTTGAAATTAATTCTTTGTAAATTTATGTTTGTCGTCTACGAATAAATTCCAGTTAAAAACTTCTACAGATTTTGGCTTCATCTGTTTTCTGCATTTTTCAATTTTACACACAGTCTAACCTGTTTTAAGAGACCATCCAAGGGAAGGAGCAAAAAGGGTCACATATGACAGGTGGTCTCTTAATTCAAGTGATTTATATAGGAAAAAGCTGTTTTGAGAACCACTCATTTAGGTCAATTAAGACAGGTTTTCCTTTAATTCAGTGGGTCACTAAGGCAGGTTAGACTGTACTTGTATTTATCGCATGTACCCTGTATGTTCGACACCCTGTAACTCAACAAATAGTTGGCACCCAAAGCTAATATTTCACAGTTACATTCCTACACACCAAAGATGCAAGAAAATGCAAAAAACTCAATTTTGAAAAAAAACTCAATAAGCCTGGTTTTGTCATGGCCTGTCACATATATAAGGAGACTATTTGCCATCAGGTGATATAATTGTTTAAACAGAATTCCTATATAAAAAACAACAACAACAACTATAAGGCACTTGTGCATATTTGCCTACATGAAGTGGAAATTCATGTGCACATGTTGTTGGTCACATGATGGAAGACAGTCAAGAAATGGTATGTCAGGATAGGCAGTATATCTGAAAAATTAATTTTGAAACAATTAGAATTTGTTATACACACTCACTTACACTGTGATAAATTTTAGTGACACACCCTCGGTCTTTCTTAAACACACACACACACATACGTAGGCCTCAGACTGTTCACACTTTTTATTTACAGATCGAGGTGGATATTCCCAGATGCCATCAATATCATGAGCTACTGTCCTCCCCATCGGCACATGCTAAGTTCAAGCGAGTACTGAAGGCCTGGGTTACAAGTCACCCTCAGTATGTGTACTGGCAGGGACTAGATTCACTAAGTGCCCCGTTCTTAGCCCTCAATTTTAACAATGAAGGTCAGTTGAGATTTTGTTGATTCATGTTCAAATACTGTAAATCTAGAAAATGTCACCGATGGTTAATTTTGCATATACAGTAAAACTCCGATGAGTCGAACTTCAATGACTTGAATTTCTCGCTCTGTCAACTTTTCTCAAAGTCCCAAATTATTTCCTTATGTAATCCTATTAAAATACTACTCATGACTCGAAGTTGTATGAGTCGAACTTCCCATTGTCTCGAATATTCTTTTGGTCCATTAGCAACAAAAACAACGAAAATCACCACAAATAAGTCAAGCTTATAAATGTATTTGTAGAAAGGTCTGCGCATTGGCATTTTCACACCTATTTTGCCGACCGGCTAGCGTACATACTCAGTGTACGGAAATAAAGTCTCATTTTCATTTTAATGCATGCATGTGTGGAAAGGGGGTTTCATTGTTTACCACAGGAGAAAAAATCATTATGATATGAAGAAATTTAGTACATTCATGAGTCAAAGTCCCGATATCCCGAACTTTTTTAAACGGTCCCTTGGAATTTGACTTACCGAAGTTTTACTGTATTTAGAAAAATATGTGAGAAGTTTCTTAGCAAGAATATGAAAATGTTTCCAATAAAAACTGATTTACTGTACTGATGCTAACATGAAAGAATGTCTTTATTCAAATTGATGTCATGATTACCATCATGATGATAATTTTGTTAACACACTACAGAATTACCTCTAATTTACTAACAGATTTAAAACGTCTTGTGTTTCAGCCCTGGCATTTGCTTGTTTGTCAGCCTTCATACCAAAGTATCTCAACAAGTTTTTCCTCAAAGACAACTCACCTGTGATACAAGGTTTGTAGAGAATAAATAATTCTTCAGTTTTACATTGTGTATGTACAGTTAAATACCGAGGCCAAGTGTCATAGTAGGTGTTGGCACGTTAAAGAACCCTCCCTGCACTATGGCCAACAGTGCCAAGCATAGGCAAAATTTGTAGCCCTTCACCAGCACATAGTGACCGTACGTCTCCCTCCATATGAGTGAAATACTCTTGAGTGGGACATTAAACAACAATACCATACCATGCATTGTACATGTACACATGATGTGGCTTCATCATTTCTTATTAGGATCACTGTGGCTCAGTGGTTAGCATGTTCATCTTCCGATTGAAAGGTCATGGGTTCAAATCCACACCACAGTGCAGTTGTACTTATCCTATCCTTCAGGCGAGACAGCAAAAAACCAAGATCCCATGTCACAGTAGGTGTTAGCATGTTAAAGAACCCTCATTGCTTAATTGCCATAAGAACAAAACATAAGCCAAATTTGTCACACATCACTGGTATTGGCGACGTCTCCAAATAAGTGAAAGATTGTTGAGTTGGAGGTTAACCAACTAACCGATCATACCTTATCACTGTATCTGAAGGAGTTTTCCAGTTACTGTAAATCCAGAAAATTTCGCAGAGCTTTATTTTAGCGAATCGGTAGTAATACATTTATTCGCGACACTTTTTTTTCGCGCTTGTGCATGTTATGTTTAATAGTTTATGTTGTACAGAGCATGTTAATTTCAACTCAGTATATTAAGCGAGAATTTTATTTTCACGAGTAAGTGCTCTCGCTTAATTATGCGAAAATAAAATTCTCGCGAATAAAACTAGATTTACAAGTTTGTTTTCTACAGTATTCAGAATTTGTTCTCCCCAAGTAGAAAGTGGAAAATGGATGTTGCAATGTTACCATATATACAGTAAAACTCCTATAAGTCGAACTTCAATGACTCGAATTTCTCGCTGTGTTGAACTTTTCTCAAAGTCTCAAGTCCCGATGTCTCGACCTTTTTCAAACGGTTCCTTGAACTTTGACTTATCGAAGTTTTACTTAATTCATATTTTGATATTAAAATGGAACCTGTCTTGAGAGACTATTGTCCTGAGAGACCACTTATAACATTACAACTTTTTAAGAAATCCTATAGATAAAACCTGTCATGAGAGACCACAATTGCAAGGCAGAAGGGGCTTTATCTTGGGACAGGTGGCACTGTATATATTGGTGGAGTTACTAGTTATTAGATGAGACAAATTACAACAGGTTTAAACCAATCTGCAGAATTCCCAACCATGAAAATTTCCAAGGGAAATTTCTTTTATCTCATGAGGGAGACTCTAAATTTTACAAAGAATTGACTAGAAAAGTTTTGTGTGGTGGAGATAGGCACTTTATCTTTAGAGATGATCAAATTTTGAATCTGTTTTGTACATATTTTTGACAGTGCAGGCTAAAGAAACTGTCTCTCAGTTGATATTGATATTTGTTACTAGTAACATGCTGTTTTCTATTTATTTTTTTATCTTGCTTCTATCATAAAATATTGCTAAAATGTCTTGCAATTAGAGCATGTAATTATATTTCTTCTTTTTTTTTCAGAATATCTACCCGTATTTTCTCACTTAATAACATTTCATGATCCAGAACTTAGTAACCACCTAGACGGAATAGGATTTATCCCTGATGTAAGTATCCATGAATAGTAGTTGTTTAGTCAACAATTTGACTGGAACAGTACTTTCAGTTCAGCAGGGCTGTATTCCTTTTCGTTGGTTCAATCAGTCTAGATCTGCGCCGTGAAAGGAACAGTCTTGGCATTTGTTCTAAACCGGAAGACGTCTGCTCATCAAAATTTCAAAAGAAATGTCAAAATTATATTTGTTGGAATTTTACGTTTTGTTATTCCTGCTGACAGGATATGAATCTAACTAAAATTATCATGAAATGAAATTAATCTTAACTTTTCTCTGCAGATTATATGCGTAGCGACATTTATATTACAAGATGAACATTTTCCATTAAAACAACTTCAATTTATTTTGAGATGTACCCGTACTGTACCCGTGCGCTTACACTCGGCAGCCATATTTGATCAAGCGAGTTCCAGCCCTGACGTGGACCACTTGGACCGGTATGAACCGAGCGTTCCATTTGTGATTCTACTAGTTAAACCGCATGAATGGAATGACACCCAGGTCATGGGTTTTGAATCTGAGCCACCATACATTCGGCTGTCCCTGTCTTTTCTGATGAGACAGTAAAAACTAAGGTCGCATGTCCTAGTATGTGTCAGCACATTAAAGAACCCTCCCTGCTCTACGGCCGTAAGTGCCAAGCTTAGGCAAAATTTTCACTCTTCACCGGTATTAGTGACATCAACATATAAGTGAATAGTTCATGAGTGGCATGTTAAACAACAATACAACCAATCAACCAATCAATCATTTTGACTAATAAAATGATCAAAGCATTCGCTTCAGGTGTTATACAGTGTTCCAGACAATTTGTGTATTTCATCCTATTGGATAGTCGAAGTACAGTTGAGTTGGTTTATAATGAAGTCAAAGGGGATTGATTTTTTACTTCATTATAGGCATATCTTACTACATAGATAGATAAATAGTCATTTTTGTGGGGGATTTTATTCCTTTACCTTAAAGCACTGAATTTGCGTTGAGCCGATTCTTTATAGACCTTCTCTACTATATATGTAATACAGTTAAAAACAACTACAGCAAAACTATGCTTCAAGCCTCAGTTTTGTTTGCATTAAAATGAAAGTGGTCATTTTATGAAAAGATAGCCCCTATGACAATAGATTTCCATTGAGATATCCAGTTTTACAGTAAACATATTTAAATGTACATATCGGTATACATATGTCAGCACATTATTTAAAAGTACATTCAGCACATGTTTCAATAGGGATATCTTTTCTCTTACAGTTATACGCAATACCCTGGTTTTTGACCATGTATGCTCGTAAGTATTTCACTGATTTTGTTGTGTGCAGCACGCCTTATAACTGCCTGTAAAAATTGAATCTAATGACTGAATAATGCAAAATATGGGAAAAGAAATATTTATAAGATTTTTTCGATCACCTCATCGAAATTTACTTCCTATCATGCATTAGTCTCCAGTTCTTCGTTTCATCAAGCAGACTATCTTTCGGCCTAACTTAGTCCCGACTAAGCGACATAGTCCGAAAATTAGTTTGGCCTAGGATCCGTTTCATCAAGCAGCCTACGACCGGTACTAAATCAACGA
>JACSZP010023240.1:0-23718 GCA_016161895.1 Pinna nobilis
GGCGTTGACGGAAGTGGATGTGTTGATTGCATCGTAAAATCAATGATGAATTGTTACATATGATGTTTGAAACATAGATATAAATATAAGCAATAAACTTTTAAGCTATGGCGAGTATGGTCTGATATCGGGACAAAGGTTGAATGGTATATTAGTCATAAACACTAACGTGCGTTTATTTGATTTTCCTTTCAACCTTTGTCCCGATAGTAGACCATACCCGTCATAGCTTAACAGTTTATTGTTTAAATAAGTACTACCTGCGCGTTGAATAACGGACAGATATGACCATAAGATTGTATGAAATTAGATATTTACGTCATCTCATCGCAAAGTGTATAATGAAATTTTCCGGATCACGTTTTAAAGATTATGCTTATACGAAACTCCTGTATATCAAACTTACTTAATCAAACTTCATTATACATGTGAGTTAATTAAATCGAAGTCAGAACTAACGTAATAAGAGCAAGCCTTTGAACATTGTTAAAACAGTATTGAAAAACTTCAAAGTCAGTCTCATAATGACGATAGCTGTTGGTGTTGCTGTTGTATGGTTGTTTTTGTTGTATTATTCTTTAACGCCCCACTCAAGAATATTTTATTTAGATGGATACGTCACTATTTGTTGGTGAAGGGTGACATATTTGATGGCTAATAGAAACTATATTGTCAATAATGGTGGACAATCTCAATGACCCTAATGTTATAGATACTTGTTGAGACTTATTTGACAGGAGGGTAAGTGGATGTATAAATTATCACAAGACAGCAGATAATGACAGAGGTGTGTTGGGAAACACTGACTTTTGTACCTATTACTACACGTTTCACAGGATAGCCATCTCACCTTGTACTGTATCAATCACTGCAACCACTACGTCACCGAGAACGTGACTATTTTTCCTCACGCGTGAAGTTAATAAACATAAATTAATCATTTAAAACCCATAAATAGTATATTAATTTCAAAAGAGAAAAATTGCACATCACAACAAACCATAACCTTCATAGTCTACCTAAGGTAAAATATTCATCCAATCGCGTATCATTTCGCACTTATTATTAAGCTAAAATGCTAAGCACGGAAGAGGGGGTGGGGTGGGTGAACAAAATTTCTGAAAGTAATCTAAAAGTAGTTATTTTAGTATACTTAAAACATACCGCGTTTAACAATGCAATCGCTTTGTATCTCAAAATGAAAACTCTGCGAAATTATGTTGATAATTATGTTGATAATGTACATCATTGTATGTAGTCTTTGTTGATGATTTGTTACAGATTTAAATATGGTGAATCTTAATATTTACATGAGTTGTTTTATATACTTCTATACCGTAGACGGACGCATTAAGGTCTGTATTAAAAATAAAGGACGGATGTCGTGATATCAAAAGCAAGAAACTAATGAAAACCGTACACTTTTCAACTCTAAGTCGTGTCTATTGATAGGATGCTCAATAGGTGCTCTGTTTCCACTTCAGAAAGAGACAGGATTTAATTAAACTGACTCTCTAAACACATAAATGCTTTTTCAGATTGTACATAATTTTGCATTTGATTTTTGTATGATGTTTATGTGATGATCACGTCTGTCAGCATTGACTGTTCTGTCAGCGCTACATTAAGAATATTCTTAATACATAAGTATTATACACTTGATGATGTGTTATTATTTGTAACATTGAAGCATTCAACACTTAATTTCGGTTCTCAATGCGTCATCCGAATAATTAGCAATGTTCCAAATTAATTTAAGAAGCGGGGATTGTTTCGAGATCCGTTTCTAGGTATCACTAGTAAAACCTGCTGGTTGAGGTATTGCAAAATTTTTGTTTGACTATTTTGTGGCCCAATCGATTGGTTTTTCCTATACTTCGAGTAAAACCATATCCCATGTCACAGTCGGGCTTTTACGTCGGACTCGACAATCCTTCAGTCATATAGTAGTTCTCTGGTTTGATGCGGAATACTTCAGGCATTTGTCTACAGTAGCCGTCACATTAGGTGTTAGCATGTTAGAGATCTTGCTTTCTTGTAATTTGTGTTATACACCAGTGGCCAAATTAGATGGATAACATACAGCTGATGCTAAATAAGTCAAAATGATCTCCTGTCAGAATATTTCGCAGTTTACGGGATAACGAGATGTCATATTGCACGATATAATTCTCTTAATGATCGGACGACTTTCTCGGTGGCATTTTCAGTCGATCACGTATAGACCCCTGGTTATAAAATCTGTCCGTACGTCGCCTAGTCCTAGAATACAGTCATTGTATTGCAACCTAGATTTGATAGGTTTAGTTAAAACAATTTTTTTTTCTGTACGCTAAGTAAAAAAGACTTATAGAACAGCCAGTACGTCTACCCGAAATAGATAAAAGGTAAAGAACCTGTATTTGAATAAAAATGAATGTATTACTAAAGAATCTTGATTTACAGTTTTGTGTTTATTAATATAGATTGAATACAATAATTTAGCACATCCTTATTAATTTCTTACGGAGAGGGCTTCAATAAGAGATAACTTGTGTCTAGTCCTTTTGCACTTTTGAACAATTAAATAAAAAGGTAAAGGCGACGAACAGTGATCGATCTCATAATTTCTACCTTAATTGTTTAAACTAAACAATAATTTAGCACCAATTTTATTCTGATACGCATGTCTTCACTGACAACAACGAGGTCAACAGTCAAAAATGTGTCTGCACGTTAAATATTACTGAGGTTCCTCATCAGTATTAAGTGACATATCTGTTTAGGTTAAACAGTCTGGAGTAAAGCGGTATTACAAGAGTGACAAGAACAATTATTTGCCTTTATGTATGTGGTCATCCATAAAATTTGTTTATGTATTCATTTGTATATATTTGATTGTATGTTTATTTACACATTTATTCATTCTTATACATTCTTCAACATATATATAAAACGTGTCAAATTCTGTATTTTTAACAACACATTTCCCTATTCATTGTAGTCGTTCCTTGAGATTCTATAAAAGAGCACACGTATGTGTATTCTATTGAAAAACAAAAACAAATAACATGCACGTCGTTATAAGAGATGAAGATGAAATCAATAAATTTTAAGGAGAGCAGGGAACTATAACCAACTTTAATCTTAATTTGATGGATCAGAAACTTTCGTAATTGAAAGAACCCAGCAAATGTGAGCAGAATAAATCAATAAGAAAAACGATTCAATTTCTTCTCATGTTCGAGCGGATACAAAAGGACAAAGGTAACTGCTATCTAGACAGACAAGCCTTTGTTCTTTGTAGATGACCTCTGGAATGATGTCAACCGTGACGTTTTGTTCGTACTCTTCTATGACTGTGCCTTGATTTATTTGCCAGATAAAGTTACAGTGTATACTTATGACGTGATTAAATTTAACACTGAACAAAATCACCTATTCCTTACCTAATAAAACTAACACTTTAATTTGTTCTGCTTTCCGATGGTGTGTCTTCTTAAATGTTCTTTGATTTATACAATTGTTCAGTTTTTATAAAGGTTTGCTTGTATTTAGTATTTACTACATATTATCCATATTTGTATGTAATATCTAATTCAAAAACAAATAACTACGAAATGGATGGGAATATACACTGTTTTATTAATTTGCTACAAATCTTATATATGGCGATTTTAATACTGGAGCGTAAACATATAAAATTATAGGTACCGAGTAAGCCTTCGGAGTATACAAACACGCGGACTAGTATCTATAAAAAGCAATTCATAGATGGAAACAGGCACCAAGGAGGAGAAAGTTTCCTATGTTGACATGCCTCTTTAGGCTTCAATTGACTGTAAAGTTCATTTGAAATAGCTTAGGAATTTCCCCCGGTTTAGTCTTTTAACAACCTTAAATAAACCGAAAGGTAATTCAACATTCCATTCGGTGAAACGCTGTAATTACAAACAAGGACATTATACCAATCATATAAATGGAGGAAAAGAAGCTGAAATATTTAGAACTCCTTCAATTTAATTAATCAATTGTTTCCATGCGTACGGCTTTTCTTCAAGCTGAATCTACTGCCGTGATTTACTACTCTTCCATTCGGAAGAGACGAAAAAACTGGGATTTTGTTGGATGGTTGGTTGTATTGTTATTTGACGTCATTCAGGAATCATTCACTTATATGTAGACGTCACCATGTGCCGGTGAAGGGCCACAATTTTTGCCTATGCTCGGCACCTATGACCGTAGGGCAGGGAGGGTTCTTTAACGCACCAACACCCATTGTGACACGGCACCTCGGCTTTTACTGTCTTATCCGAAGCACAGGGAAGGGACGGCCGAGAACGCGAAAGACTGTGGTTGTTTGAAAGTTAATATATGTGCAGAACATAGATAAAAATTCCAAGCGCTTCTAAGATTCAGTGACGTTGCTGCGTGACTGATAGACCTCTAGAGGTGTGCTACATTACACAACGAACCAATAATTACATTATTTGCATATTACATAACATTAATATATATATATCTTACACTTCTTGCTCAACCTTTGACAATAAGCATCACAAATTCAAACTTTTCAATTTACTTTTTATTCACTGTAATCATATTACCTGTAAATAAGATACAGAGCAAGGTACTTCTAGCATTCTAGTTTCGTACTAGACCGTGACTGTCCCCGTCGTGTTTTGTAAATCAATTAACGTGTATATCAATATATAACTTTCTCGTATATACTACGTAGGTATTGTAGCTGGGTATCAATGTATCATGAGATTTGTACATTTAGATTAAGCTGAGTATGTCAAGGTTAGATACCTACTTTGTTGTTGTTGTTGTTGTGTTGTTTAACAACATGTTTGATTAAAGTCCTGCTCAAGAATATTTCCCTCATATGGAGACGTAACCGTGTGCCGGTGAAGGGCGACAAATTTTGCCTATGCTCGGCATTGCTGAACGTAGAGCAGGGAGGGTTCTTTAATGTGTCAACACCTACTCTGACACGATACCCTCGTAATTTTAACCTTTATGAACATTTTGTTTTCATTTATTTTTGTTGCGCATGACTACCTCTTTGTTGGGCCTCCGTGGCTGAGTGTTTAGCGTGTTCGACTGCGAATCGGAAGATCCGGGTTCGAGCCGCGTCAGCGCCATTCCACGGTTGTTCGTCCCTGTCCTTCTGATGAGACAGTAAAAACCGAGGTTTCGTGTCTTAGTAGGTGTTGGCACGTTAAAGAACCCTCCCTGCTCTACGGCCAGCATTGCCGAGTATAGGCAAAATGTGTAGTCCTTCACCGGCACACAGTGACGTCTCCATTTGAGAGAAATATTCTTGAGTGCGACGTTAAACAATAATACCATACCATACCATACCATACCATACCATACCTCTTTGTAATGAGGAAAAGTCTAATCTTCTTAGTTGAAAGATAAACCTGCATTTACGATATAGAATGGATATACATAAATGATTCCTATAGTTTAACTATTATTATATTATTCTTTTTACGCCGGTATTTGAAGTTTTATTTTTTGTAAACGTCCATCTTCCCAAGACATGGACATCAAATAAATTGATCTGATCCCCGAGTGGCCGATTTTGAAGGATATTGCAATGTAATTCATTTATAATTTCACCTAAATATAATTCCACATTACTCTAATAAAACAAATTAGAAAAATCATAAGTCTAAAGAAGAGAAATTCGCAGATTCTTTGATTGCCATATGTTCGACTAGAAATAAACGCAAAAATTGACACCCTTTACTTTAGCATCATATTATTTTTGACTTTGTTAATTCTAACAACGATATATTATTGGGATGAAACATATGGATATTTTAAACTTTTAGTTATCCGGACAGCAATCGGTATTATTGCTCAGTGGTATCGCCCAATGATATCAATTTTCGATACGCTTAACTAAAAACAAAAATACAGCTGTTTAATGATCGAATATAGCTATCGCATTTATCAAGAAATCATTATATATCTTTATCTGTGCATGTTTATTTATACTCGATTATCATCAATCAAAAACGTGCAAAAATTGCATAACGGTCAATATGATTATGTTACGACTTCTTCATCATGCTTGAACTATTTCAATAACGTAACGGCCAATATGATAAATGATTTTAAAAAATGTGTTCATTTTATGAAAATTATCATAATGATGGGATAATTTCACCCACGCGAGTAATTATATTCTTTAAAATTAGTATTGTATGATAATTTTTGTGACCTATCAACATAAGATGCTTACTCTTCCATGACACTTTATCCCAAAGGGGCCTCCGTGGCCGAGTGTTTTTCGTCTTCGAATCGAAGGGACCGCGCAGCGCCACTCTGGCCGTCCCTGTCTTCGGATGAGACAGTAAAAACCAAGATCCCGTGTCACATTAGGTTTTGCCACGTTAAAGAACCATCCATGCTGTACTTCCATCAGTGCCGAGCATAGGCAAAATTTGTCGCCCTTCACCGACGTCTCCAAATGAGTGAAATATTCTTAACTGGGACATTAAACAACAATACAACAACAAGAACTTGATCCCATCTCTTTTCAAGGGTGGATGTTTGTCCACAATTTTCAGGATTTCATGCAGTAACCTGAAATTTCTCAATTATTTACACTTTTAAATTAATACTTTTCGTATTTCTATTGCAAGGGAAGCTACAGTAATTTTTCTTACCGAAGAATACCTCGTCCATATCAAAATTTGTAAAATCAAATGTAGTAGTAGCGCAAACATGCATGTAAAAAGATAAACTTCAGGATGGACGAGTCTTAATGTCTATGCTGTAGATTAGACAAGTATGAATATTTAAAACTTAGATTGGACGAGTCTTAAAGTTTTAGATTCGACGGGTTTATGGCTCTAGGCGGTAGAGTGTTTGATTTACTCATGAAACCTATAAAAAAATTCAAAGTATTGATGAACCTTTGAAATTTTTCCAAACTCTAGAGTATCCTTGGGGATTTGCAACATTGAAAACATACTGATTTGGAGCTCTGAATCCTTCCAGAAAACATTTCTCATTGCATTCGAAATTTGGAATTGCAAATTATGTTGAAATTATTTAAATTTCCAAAATGTAATATATATGTCAAGGGGTTGCTTATTTCATATTTTTATTTGTCAATTTTCGTGTCAAGTTTCAGATAATTTCATCAAAGTCGCAACATTTTATCAACAGTCGCTGAAACTGAAAACGCCTGGAAACATAGGATATAATAAAATGTAAAAATATGTAAGATATGTTTTGTTTAGATACTTATACAATGTATATTAGCCAGGAAGGTTTTGTTCTACTTGGAACTTGTTCTAGTTCTACCGATATTTACATTTTTATTAAACTTTTAATAGCAATATATCTTGCTTCAATATTGGACGTAATTTGAAAAATATTTCAAAATGAAATTTAAAGTTTTTACGACCCGAAAAGAAAAATGTGATGGCCCGAAGAAGAGTGAAATAGAAACAGAATTAAATTAGATAGAACGTGAAAGCTAGAGTAAGTCTTATTGAAAGCGGGCCCATAATGACACGCGGGTTTTCTCCGGGCACTCCGAATTCCTCCCAGAGCAAAGATCCCCGCTCACCCGCTCACCGACACGAGAGCCAATGAGATATATAATATAAGTTAATAAAACTGACTTGTTTATTGTTGTAAAGTAAAAACTGTTTAAATGGCTTTTTCAATTGCTTTTTACTGTGATAGTCAAACATGAACACTACATAAATGTAAAAGTAATATTAACTATCAAAGTCTGGGTCTTTTTCTTTTGTTCTCCATGAGACAACATAAATATTCGGTACATACAGTACAAATACAGACCTCTGAAATGTCAAAGCTGGGAACAAGTGTCAATGTTGGTCACAGCTGTCGGGGGTATATAGGTTCACATACGCACAGGCTGCTTGTTGATTCTCCATCTACGTTAATGTAAGAAAATGTTCGATTATAAAACTTATGTTGTTTGATTCTTTGCCGTCTTAAGTTTCTAATTGTTGTATATACATGTACATGTATTACATTCACTAACATTTGAAAATGTCATCGTCAATTATTAATAGCATACCATTAAGATATTTCAATATGAGTCACAATGGTTATGAAAAATGATATTTCAATAATAATGTTTTCACCCCTTTTCAAAAGGAAATCCGTTAATTAAATCATTTGATTCGTTTTCCTCTTCAAGTTATAAGAAAAAAGGGAAAAGAACGACTGTTTAACAACAACAGAAGGTGGTAGTTAATACACGTATACCATATAAATGTACATGTTATAAAAATTATTGCTTCAAACTTCAAAATTAGCCTCATCATTTAAATTTACTACCAAGCTTCGTTGCTAGGATGCTTCGTTGCCATGGCAGCTCATTGCTGCTTAAAATTTATTGACAACATACACGTAGCTAGGGATAATCGATATGAATACGGCATGGTTTTTCAAGCAGAAACATTAGCTGGAATCCTACCTTAAACAGAATATATGTAGCCTAATCAATTTCATGTTTTCCATTCCGCATACCATAGTTTTATACTGACGCCTAACATAGGAAAAATTTATGCCATGCAATTGCAGTTAGCTATTTTTTCTCCCATCATTCGCAGATTTATCTCCAATTTTCACGGGACAAGATTTCCTTATCAACCCCTAGGGTGTTGACAAGCTACACGCGCTACTCCGGAAGTGTAACGTCACTATTTCCTTGACGTCACACACGGTCGCTTCAAACGTAAATAAAACCACAACAATTTAATAGAAACATGAAAAATCACTTCAAAATATGACGACACTTATAATTTGAATTAAATTTATCTATAAATATGAATTAAATTCATTAAATTATAACCCAATTTGATGGACTTTGTTTGTGTGTGAAAGCATGAGAGTGAAAAATAGGTCATCGATGAGGTCACGTGTTTATCTTGACTGTATTCTTACGCCATTCAACTCTAAGTCACTTTGTTTCAGACGGAAGGAATTTATATTAAATGATGGGAGAAAAATAATCATCCCATCCCTTGAGGGTATGACAGAGGACTCTCACTCCTCGAGGAAAGATTCTTGGAATCAAACCCTCGGCAAGCCTCGGGTTTGATATTCAGAAATCTTACCCCTCGGACAGAGATTTCTGTCATACCCTCAAGGTATGGAAAATTATATTAGTCAATAAGAAATTATTTTTTCTCAACTAAATGTAACCGACAATAACATAATTAAATACAGTCATATATAGATGGATATATCATTCTACAATAAAATGCAGCTATATTTCGATTGCACATAATAATATATCGATTATACATAATACGTTTATTGATTTCTCGCAAAATTTTGCGACGACAAGCAAAAAATATTACAATTACAAGTAATAATATAGCGATTATAACGAAACTACGATCAAATGCAATTCGTGGTGTTTTATTTGAAGCTAAAGCGTAAACATGGAATTTCTTTCGGTACTAGATTGAAACTATCTTCCTATCTTAACAAATTTCACTGCTATTTTCATCTTCAATCAAAAATCATATTGTGATTACTATAAAAAACATAATACCTTTAAACAACTCATATCAAATTGTAATGGCAATCCATGTTCATTACATTTCATGTCATGTTAATATTCTCAATCCCTTCTGTCTATCAGAGATTTGGTTAAATTTAGATATCAATACTGGGCACCATACCACTGTAGTCTTAGAATTAAATTAGAGTTAAATTCAAGATAATACTGTATTTTGATTAGCTGAGAAGTTGAAGTTAACAAATTCTCAGACTAAAGTGAATTCTTAAGTTTTATGGTGCGGTGATACTGTTTAATTATGATACATTCAGGTGCATACTGGTGATTTCATTCTGGCTTTAAAACAATAATTCGTTTGTACAAATGTGATGACGATTCTTTGATGGCGTCATCCACAACAACACCACTCCTCTTTCATAAAAATGGACACCGCTAACGGGTACGAAATGACCTATAATTAAGCGAAATATACATATTTGGAAATGGTGACGTCGTAATTTAACCATATTGTTAACAACGCAGCGCCCGGAAGTGATTTCCGCGTGTTGTTAAAACCACGGCAACTACACATCACAAAAGATAAATAAAATCTATAAGACAATGTTTCAAACCCCTGTACTAAATGCAAATACAAGTATAGGTAGTGCGATTACATAGAACAACAAAGGCTTGTGAACATTCATCAACTCTGGTTACATGCAAATGTGAATAATAAGTCACACATGGAAATACATGTATATATATTCTTATGGCTTTTACGGCCTTCAACAGCGTTAACAAAGAATTTGATCTGACATTTTTATTTATTTTACGAGTCAATGTGTTTACAGCACGTTACTGTAACAATGCCTATATATCAGACAAGATGTCAATGTGTTTTTCCAGTAGAATTTAGTTTCGCAGCTGATTTCCAAAGTTTTAAAATGCTGACATTCTTATCTTGTATCGATTATCGATAGATCATCATTAATATCGATTATCGATATATCATTATTAACTTTTTCAATAGAACAGAGAAATAAATCATTGTGGTATTCAACTTGTCAGATATCATAGTGATCGATAAGACCTACCAACAAGTCGAAGAAATGCAGACATCACATGACAAAGAATTGCGGGTCACAAACGTAATGGGACCAGATGTTTGGAGGGAGTAAGTGTACCTTGTTTGTATGCAACATCCCTTACGGTTCATACAAGGAAGAGCTCGACTTTGATAAATATGATATATTAGCTTTGAATCAGTTCCGATGTCAAAGACTCGGCAGAGTGAGACTTATACCAAATTATCAAACTCTTGGCAAATAATGGTCCATCGCAATCGATCATTGAAAGCAGGTCAGACCCACTACCGGAAGATTTTATTTTTCATCATCTTCATGACAATTGTTATTTCTACGATAAACATGAACTTTCTCTCTTCTTCTAAGAACATTCATTTCTATCGAGGTGAATAAAACGACGGCCATATGTTAAATATAAGGCCTTCTTTTGGTGTTAGAGATCCATCCTAACGCGGAAGTAGGAAAACTTTTTTTCTAAGCCTTCAATTTTCTGATATTATCACTGTAAATTTGAAATAACATTAACAACAATATACATCGCCAATGCAGCAACAATTTCATATACAAAGTCGTATAGACGATAGACAACTCTATAAACATTAAGGGGTCAATCAAAGTGCAGAGATAAAATACGTTCATGGGTAAGTAGCCATGGCAACGTGTTATCTTAAATGATTATCCTTTTTGCTACGACGTGGCGAGACTACTTAACGTTGAAGTAAGTAGGTCAGATAGTTTCCGCTTCGATAAGAGATTGTATGTATACAGTGTTATGCCTGTCGCTTTAATCACTCTTACATCGTGATTTTGCTGACGGCTAAAGCATAGATACAAGGTTCTTTACTTCTCAATATATAATGATTAAAGATAGAAAGGTAATCGTGCATAGAGAATAGAACGTGAAATGAATTTCTTGTCTATTGCAGATATTTTCATTATTATGTTTATCATTAGTTCTAAATTTGATATTGATCTTTGATTTATTGTTATGTACATGTTAGATATGTAATAAAATATAAATCTTACTAATCGTCCATAAAATTTGTAAAACTAAAAGGCGAAAAATGCGCACAAGCTGGAGTCGTAATTACGCCTTTTATTTTCGCACTATTACACTCTTCATCTGTGTTAACAGTGAGTAATGCTAGAGGACGACTGAGGAGGGTTTTGGAACGACAACCATCTGGAATTCCAAATACTTAATGATTTTGCTGTATTGCCGCATTTCTTGGTGTTAATATCTTGTAAGGGATTCCCTTGAATTTATTGAATCCCTTTTCAAAAATATCTCTCTCGCGAAAAAACAAAATCTACACGCGCCATTTTAGAGTCCGAAAAGACGAAAAATGTAAAAGAAAAAACTCCTGATTAAGGCTGAATAACGCAAATACAAAGGTGTAATAATGCCAAAATTGAAGGTGTTACAACGCCTTTTTCTAACAAGTATGCATTTCTTTTTGGCGTTATTATATTCTTTTCGCCATATTACGCCTTTCGCCATATTTTTTTCGTTTCAAATTATTACACCTTTTTCGTATAATGATTTTTTTAATTTAAATTGAACTACATTTGCTTATCTTACTGAAAGGCATTTGGAGATCAATGTTTTTGGCTGTTGAGATAAAAATAATTATTTTTGAGATATAGGCTATATTTAATAGATACTGGCTTCACAATGATGAACAATTAAAATGAAATTGACAGCATTTAACGGAATGTCAATTACGACTTGAATAAAAAGGCAATGATAAATGTTCAAGTGTATGGCTGAATACGATGAGTAACGTGGTTATATTTGCGTAGTGTTAATCACGCGACTTTCTTATGTTAACCGAATTCGACGTTCTTTCTGCGTTGAATTCACTGGAGAAATACATACACATAATACTACTGTTCGACCAGAAGTCAAAGGGAGGGGGGGGGGGGTTAACGTACACTTCAAAAATTCTATATATATGAATTATCTCTATGTTCAGATTCAGACGTCTTTACAATATCATTTCAGCAACATAATTTTCACCAGAAATAAAAACATGTCATCAGTGAATTGGGATAGTACAACTGAATGTCGATACTCTCTGTCTACAGGCTAGATCAGTTTGGTTAATGCTGCATCTCAAAATTTCGTAAACTTTTAAAATTAAAGACACAAATTTAAATTAATTGGTTATTGTTCAAATGACGTACGATATTTAATGAAATCGATATCTAAAACGTACAGTTTCCTCGGATAACAAAAAGAATTCTCTGGAAATATTTTACAGCATTATGAAGTTTGCCTAACTTCGAATATGCGGGGTTTATTTCAATCTCCTAATCGACTGCACGACCCGATATCTTTAAAAGCGCAAATCAGATTAAAATATCAAAATTGTTTTTGCATTCTTCAAACGGGATCGAAAGATTAAAAATGATAGCCTATTAAACTTCAGTGCAACGCTTTTGTCGATATCACCTTTATTGTTACGTAATAGCAGTATCGTTTGTTTACTTTGATGCACATGTTGCATGAATTAGTCGATCACTTCAGGGTAAGCCTGATATATCGTTACAGTGATTATTCAACGTGTTCCGCTTTTGTTTCATTTTTGTCCAATAAATGAAGGACATTTACTTGATCTATGCGAAGGCGCTTACTCTAAGAGCATATAGGCTTAACCAAGACGCAGCGAGGACATTTACCCTTGGTTATAGTACGTCAGCTTGGTGAGAGTACTGCAGGCGATTAAAATTATTCCAGATGACACTCTCTCCAGGCAAGGGAACTTACTCAAGGCGTGGGCACTTACTATAGGCAAGGGCTCATACTCTTTTATGATAACATACCTTAGGGGAGAGCACTTTTCCTGGGAAAGGCCACTCACTAAAAGTGAGAGCACTTATTTTAGGGAAGGCACTTACTCTAGGTGAGAGCACATTTGGCGAGGGCATTTTCTCAAAGTGAGGATACTTACTCAAAGCGAGAGCATTTACTAAAGCGAGGACATACCCTCGGCGAGGTTGTTACTTTAGGCGATGACATTTACTTCAGGCGTGGACATTTATTTACTCGAAGCGAGTGCACTTACTCTAGACTAAGAGAATTACTACTAACAAGGAAATTTTTCTCTAAAAACAAAGTTTTTTTTTCCGGTTGATATCCTACCCTGGAATCAACATACGCCATACAATATGCCATTGTATGCCTTCCCATGAACATGCAATCTCCTGAATAAATGTAAAACTGTTGATTCGCCAAAAATAATGCTTCGCGAATATGGTTGGAATTACAGTTTCGTATTATTAATATACACATGTACTAGTGCAAATACGTGATTTAGCGGCCCACGAAACAGAGAAAATTATATCTGAAATAAAAAATGATTCTGGTTTCATGAATTTTAAATAAATGTAACCCATTCGTTATGATACGCAGAGAGAAATAATACTTTTTAATTTACTCTGGTGATTAGCTTAATAACAAATCATAAATTTGTATATGCATGTATTTCTAGAGATTTCTAGAATTTTTATGAATCCAATAAACATTCAGCGCCTATTTGTATCTCTGCAAAGTTAATTAAGACAATAAATCAAACTGCTATTCAATTGAAGGCACTTCTTTGCACTAATCATAACGAAAATAACAATAAATATTTATGAGTTTCTTGAAAGGGAAGAACTAAATTATTTTTTAAGGTAATATGACAATTGAAATGCAGTCTTAGTTTCTTCCCGGAAGTGCGAAACTCTTCGATTTCAAAACAAAAACAATGATAGATTGGATTTGTTTTGTCCTTGATAATCATGTAGACTGAAACCGTACAAAGAGCTATTTTGCACCTTATATTTTGGTGTGTAGTTCGAGATACTAACATTGATGTATTCTAACGAATCTCTTCCTCCTTACTATAGAAACTATAATGAGCAGTTATAAAATAATTATTTGGAAAATGAAATATAAAATATTTATCACTGGCATATTTTGAGACCAGATAGATCTATTTCTAAATGAATATTTTTCGACATAACGGAAGGGTGTTGATTTTGCATACATTCAAAATCACTCGATGAGTTGTTAAGAAGCGCATAATACACTGCAACGTTTCCAAGTGATGTTTTATTAGGAAGATCTTAATAAAATGATAAGAATATGAATACAACTTTATATCGTTATTTCAATATAAAATCAGTGTCAATGACAGTCACCTCATTTAATCTATTTGCTACCTAAATAGATTATTACTTTCTATAGCGTTTTTTATATGACATTAGTAATTGTTGATCTAATAGAAACTATCATTATCAAGCACTTATTGTTTTTTTACTCATTTCTCAGGGACCGCCGTGGCGCACTGGTTAGCATGTTTGTCTTCTGATTGAGAGTTCCGGGATTAGAATCCGAGCCGGGCTGCGGATGGTGTTCCTTTCCTTTCGATTCACAGTAGGGCTGCATTCCTTTTCGAAGTTTCAACTGGTCTCGATCTGCGCCGTAATTGGAACAGTCTTGGTATTTTTTTCTAAACTGGACGACGCCTGCTTATCAAAATTTCAAAAGAAATGTCAAAATTATATTTGTTGGAATTATACATTTTGTTATTTCTGTTGATAGGATATGGATCTAACTATACTTATTGCGAAATAAAATTAATCTTAACTTTTCTCTGCAGATGCATGCGTAGCGACATTAATATTACAAGATGTAAATTTGCCATTAAAACAATTTCAGTTTATTTTTAGATGCACCAGTGCTGTACCCGTGCTTTTACACTCGACAACCATGTTGGATCTAGCGAGTTCAAGCCCTCACGTTGGACCACTTGGACCGGTATGAACCGAGCGTTCCATTTGTGATTCTACTGGTTGAACTGGTTGGACCGCGTTAATGGAATGACCCCTAGGTATAGACAAGTTTAAGAACCTCCCTTGCTCTACGGCCCTAAGAGCTCTGTCACCCCTACCCCGACATACAGTGAAGTATCCATAGAAGCGAAAGATTCATTAATAATAAATGAGACATTAAACAATGATACAATGAAATTCAATAACTGTTTTCACAGCTAAATATAAGTAATTTTATAAATTTGCGTTCGACATTGAAAGTACAACTGTGTCATAATTGTATTAAAACCGCATTCTCAATTTTGCATTTCGAACTGCCCCATGTTTTGTTTCCAATTAGATGAAATACGTTTTAGATTATTCAATGAAATTTGACTTCGTTATCTGTTCATCAGCTTTTGCAGTCCTCTCTCAATCAATCCTACAGAGTAAGCTAAGTTTATCGCAAGTTAAATCTTCAGAGGAGATTCACTTAATCATCAAATGTCTACAAATTAAAAATGATATCGATATAAAGATTTAGATTTGACCGATTGATTAAAAAAGAATCTTTCTTTAATCAGTAAATAGCTAGCTTGATTATTGTGATAGTTTTTATTGAGATAATACTTAGAATTTAGGTAACAGACTCGATCATCTGTGATCCATGATCCCAATACAATTTTTCTAGGTCTACGGGCTATGGATCATCTCTTTAGATTGTTGACATTTTGTAAACTCATGGCCGTTTCTTCGAACTTGACCAGCAAACTTCGCATTGCTACCACACCTGTTTACGACGGACCTTGTATGTATAAGCACTTGGCATTGATTCATCTCTGGATACCTGGTTTCATCCAAAACGGGATCCAAATTGTTCTCATTAGACTATATGTCTTTTTACCATTATGACAGAGACACAGTTCTTTGGAAGTGCACATATTCACAAAAGGAACAAGTCTCGCGAGAAAACGCTATATTTTAGAGACATTCAGATTTAAGTTTCAATAAACGATTATGTTTACAAGGCTTTGAATGCATGGATCGATAACATTTATTGAGACGATACATGCTGGGAGGACGATGTTTTACAATTAAATATAGTAGTTATAGTAGAAAGGACAAGCATATAAAATTTCTGAATTATCTGAGTTTTAAAATATCTGCTGACTTCCATTAGATCCAGCTAGGCGCGTGGAACTTATCATTCTGTAGCCGATATTTGGAGTGACTTTTAACGTTCGGCAAATTTAAAATTTCAGGGAAAGAAATACACATACGAAAAATGCATATGTCATCACGATTCTATTTTACTGTTGATTGACATAGTAAATTCAAAATATTTGGGATTCAGATCACTCAATATACACAAGCTTTTAAATATTATGATGATACGCTGTGCAAAAATAAGAACGCTGTTGAGTGCAGATATTTTAACGTATCAATTCTTTATTTTTAACTACTTTCTGAATATAATTTTACATTTAAGCACGCCACTTTCTGCAGGCTTACCTAGAATCTCATAAAGATGTTCTCAGATCTATTATTTACTCGTTCACCCCTAAAAACACATTTAGATTCATCTTTATCATTGACGTACGGAAGAGTCTATTGTTTTTCAGGGGTTGATGGGTTAACATTTTTTTTAGTTCAATACCTCGCAATTCTAATGGCAAAATGAAGTTGAACATAGAGGTTTTACATACATATTTTGTCAGTAAAAAAGAACTTATTGATATCAACGTTCATATCATTCCTCTAATACGGAAAAGTATAGACATAAGATTACTAAAAGTGCATAAGACAACAATATAACAGTGGATATTCTACAGGGACATATCTTGTAATGAATTAGGTGTACATATATATGCCGTCGATAGACTGTTGACCTCTCTGAGGCAAATTACCTTGCGCTCAGTCTAAAGTAATAAGCCGTCTACACAAAACGTATATAATAAGATGTTTATGGCTTAATATTTCCTGTACACTCATGTATTCTTTGGTAATGTCTTCAGTACGTTTACTTTAATATAATGACATTGTAAAGGATTTCCTTCTCAACACTTCTGAAAATGTTGCCTGTGCGTTTCACTTGTGTACAACAGTACCGCTTATAAACTTCACGTTATGCTGAAAATAACTTATTTTGAAAATATTTTTTATTCTATTCTAAATTGCAATTCGGTAAATATTCGTAGTAGCATA
Organism: Pinna nobilis; assembly: GCA_016161895.1. Lineage (NCBI taxonomy): Eukaryota > Metazoa > Mollusca > Bivalvia > Pterioida > Pinnidae > Pinna > Pinna nobilis. The sequence goes on from JACSZP010023240.1 coordinate 17,581, forward strand.
GACCGCTTAGACTGGAGATTTATTTATTTATTTATTTATTTATTTATTTATTTATTTATTTATTTATTTATTCATTTATTTATTTATCTATTTTTATCAATTCATTCAAATTGAGTAATTTTGTAATACTGATAAAATGCAATTATACATCTACAATTGTTTATATGTAAATATATGAAAGTATGTAAGTTTAAAATGGGTGAAATAGAAGATACCAAGGGACATTCCAAATAGAATAAGTCAACGACAGACAAAATCGTGGCCAAAACAAAAAGGATACAAAAAAAAAACCACACACAGAAATACACTTAGAACTAAAAATAGTGTAACACGAACCCCACTAAAAACCGGGGGTGAGTTCAGGTGCTCCGGAAGGGTAAGCAATTTCTTGCTTCACGCGTGGCACCCGCCGTGTCACACATTTTCGAATACAAGAATAAGTCATAATCGGTGATGGTCATAAACGGGAAAAGAGGGGGTCAGGACAAGTTATAAGTACATATTGTATTCAAATATATTCTGATAGCTATTTTCTTCTGCGATTGTCTTTAAATTTAGTATTTACCTCTTTCTTACGTTCAATAGGAAAGATCTCTCTGACGTTTAATTCCAATTTTTGAGGTTGAGAATCAAAGTGCAATTTCTTTTTATTTTAAGATTGAATAATCATTATCAGAGAGACTAAAAGATTTGGACAACACTCGAAAATATTGTTATTAATGTAGGGATAGATAACAAATACAAGAGCTTCGTGTCAAAGCATGTTCAAATTTATCAAAACGATTCAGGTCAAGAGGTCAAGTGATAACGCGTGTCATTCCCCTCTACTTGATATCATTATTCAGAGCAGTTTATTTTTAGATAATCCTAACGTTGTAGGTAGGATGAACATATACAATTTTTGTTTCAATTCCAAGTTTTCCTAATTTTACAATGTTAATGATATATCTACTCTAAATAGCGATTAAAAGGAAACCTAGGATAATATTACCGTTAGCTATAGCTAACTAGTCGTTTTTGGTTTGCGACGGTTGTGGCATGCCACGAGGGACGTTGACTTCCTCCGGATACCTGGTCCCATCCCGTTAGGGATTTGTGATGTTTTTGACATTTATAGCGCCATTAATATTAACTGGTCATATTTACTAGGGCTTGGCACCATACAACTTTTGAATTTACTTAAGTCTGAAAAGCTTCTCAAATACAGCTCATCCTGAATTCTGATTGGCTGAGAGACTAGATTCTCAGACTTAAGTAAATTCTTAAGTTTCATGGTGCCCAGCCCTAGACTTAGATTTTTGTTCATCCCTCGGTTATTCTTCAATTTTATGTTTTAATTGATACCGAGTGAGGTGACGCCATACATTTGTGTGTTTTAAACTGAATATATACCATCTTTTGTCAAAATCGCTATCGCTAACGTCGATGAATAGTTTCAGTTACCATGATTGTTGACGTCAATTATTTCTGCTACCTGATGTGCAACAATACATAAAAATGCCGTAAAATACGCAAAACAGCGATAATTAGTCTGTGTGAAGTAAAGTAAGAAAATACGGACTTCACATAAAAGAGACTGAAAAGAAAATAAAATGGGCTCAGATATAAATATTAAATGATAATGCCCTTGAAGTCTTGTAAATGAATATCTGTAATTTCTGAAATATATCGAGTCTAAGAAGAAATAATTTTTCACATGAATGAAATGCAGTTTCATTTTCTGTTGATACACAAGAAAACAATAATTGAGTTGAACGATTTAAATAATGCTCAGTGTTCGTGACAATGAATGCGGAATGAAGGAACATACCATAAAAAACTAAAATAAACTAAAAGTCTGATAAAAAATAGCATCAAACGATCGTTTACAAGACGTAGAAAAATTAGTATCTATTATATCTGAAATAGTGGCTTAAGAGAAGTTCGTCTTTACAAGACTAAAATACAGTATCACTATCCACGATGCAACAGAAAGAAAAAGTAAGTCCAACGAATTAATAAATTCTCCGTGTTCATGATCATCAATGCGTTTTACACCACAAGCACTGTGAAGCCTTGCTAATTCGGACGTGTTTGTTCATAAACAAGATGTCTTGACAGACGAAGCGTGGTGACTACTGAAACCTATTCGATTCCCACATTGAACACTACAGAATTAAGGTCATGCATGAAGGGATATATAGAATTGTCTCTGTGAGAAGGGCTATGTTCTTAAGGTCGAGAGAAAATATAAGCCTTTCAAGGGAAACATGCCTTGATATATCTTAACACAGTGGGAAATTATCCTTCCATTATACCGAAAACAAATTTGAAAATATGTATATTTAAATTTGCTCAATAATTTGATGAATATAAACACGAATAAATGTACTTGATATACAAAACAACTTTCTACGGTGATTTATACTTCACATTGACTACACATCCTGTGTATTAAACAGGGCCACATGTCTTACATTGATATTTAAACATGAGGACCACTGCAGCTCTATGGTAGCATATTCGCCTTCAGATAGCGAGGTCGAAGGTTTGAATCCGGACTACTGAAGTCCCATGTCGGTACATTAAAGACCGTTTACTGTTCAATAGTTTTAAAAGTGCCGAGAATAGATTGTTTTGCTTTGCTTTTGCTTTTTGCCACATTCGACAATCTTTCAGTCATATGGTGGCGACCAGTTTTTGTTGGTGGAGGAGAGAGTCCGGTTATCGGGTAGAGACCGCCGATCATCGGCAAGTAAAAAGGTACACTTTCTCACATAATAAGTTTAGGTCCCTGCGAGGGTCGAACCAGCGCTGATAAGAGGTGAGGGATTGAGTGGTTTATTTTTAAGCGTAATACTCTAACCATTCGGCCACGGAGACCCCCCCCCTCCCCCGCGAAAAGGGGCCTTTCACTGGCATTCTTTGGTATTTCCGTATAGTGAAAGTTTTAAGTAGGAAGTGAAAAAGCTATTCAACAACAAAAACAAAACGAATTTTTAAATATGGACATGAAATAACAACTGATTTCATTCTCCACAAGTTAAGATATACAGACTCCTTGTCTCATACGATACAACAAAGTGGAAAAACATACAATAACGGTGTAATTATAAACAATGGTCCCAACAGATACATAGGAAGTGTAAAAATAGTTCAATATTCCACAACGTGATATTTACAATTCATAAACATTCTTGGAATTCCAAGTCATGAATATTTCAACGAACTTGAAGATTTTCACAGAATCGTGTTTTTCATGGAAAAATTTTGTGTGTCATGTTAACAGGTATAGTACGATATCTTATTCAAATAAAGCATTTGGTCTCACTCCATTTTGGATTTTCAATTATTTATTATGTTTAAACTGTTAACTCAAGTTTAAGTACCCACCCTGACTTTGAGTACCGACTAGTTCTTTGTTGTAACAGTAAGTTTTGTATTTTATGCTCATTTTTACAACAACCCCAACTGGCATTGACCCAGGGTGATATAAAAATTGGAATCGAAGCACGAGACACACACCTTACAGCTTAATTATTCTGGATACATGATGACGCATATTTCAGGTTTTATCTTCGTTGAATATTTGGGTAGCTATGTAAGTAAACATGAGATTTATGCTTTCAAGATCGTTCTTTAGATACAAAACACTGTTTGCAATATTTCATTATAGATACGTTGAGACTTGTAACTATCAATTTCCTTAACGTCAGTTTTAATCAACAAATGTACGAACTTTAAAATAGGAGAAATTTAATCTGTTTATATACACTCCGTATTACGTAAGATCTCAAGGACACATGTCACAATAAAGTAAAGAAATATTACTATTCCTAGATAAGAAATCTACAACAAGTTGATCAAAGTTTAATCGACCTTAGAGCTTTGAGGAACTTTCTCAAATAGTGATTAGATGCAGTCAAACTACAAATATTTACATGTTCTAGGAAAATTAAATTAAATCTAAAGATACACACATCGAGTTTGAAAGTGTACATGAACTATATAAGTAAAGATATTTCATGTCGTCTGTATTCTGAGTTATAATACTCGTAATAAAATTTAAGACGATAAACTTGATCTTAATAGTGTTTTTTAAGAACACTTGCACTCATATGTTTGGATTATGATATTTCATATTTTTCTTTTATCTATTTGTTGTGTTATTTTATTTCTAGTGTATAACATGCAAGAAGTATCAAGGAAATTTGAACCTCCAACACTTCCAGTCGAACACAACACAATTGAAGAAAACAGTAACAGATGCGAAGCAGGATGTGAGCAAGTATCCGGATTGTGGAGTCGGCGGTTTCTGATAGACGCTAGATCTATATCACATAGTTATGCCATTAATCCATGCATCCTGAAAATCGATCGTGAAGGTATGCGTTTATTTACCTATAAGTAATGTTTGTCACATAAACTTCACACCTCACATGTAAACTCTTGTTACAACTAGAAGTTGGTGTCAAGAACATCTTGTTATGTACGATAAATAAATAAATAAATAAATAAATAAATAAATGAATAAATAAATAAATAAATAAATAAATAAATAAATAAAAAATAACCTTACGACGCAAGGCACGAATTTTTAAAATTGTACACTAGTGGCACAAAAATGATCGTTCACTTGCACATGCTCGATCTAATGAGCGTACACTGTATTTTTTATCTTATTTTCACAAACTCTTTGTAACTACAAAGCCTTTCAAGGGTGATGGCTTTATTGCCTAACCAAAGGATATCTGAAATTTAAAAGAAAGACTTCTTGTTTATCTGAATTAATTAATTTTCATCGTTCTGGAATATATTGCTGTGGAGATATAAATAAGGAAAAGCATATAGTAACTTATGAACTTAAAGTAAACATAGCTTGTGACGTTATTCAATTAACATTTAATCTTCCAAGGCACCTGGTATTATCTCTGTTTTATTCTAAACGTTTGTTTGTATTGTTCAATATGCACACGGCTTGTCTATCGTGTCTTGGATGACTGAAAATAAGGTAATTGAAATTGAAATGATTATTCGGCATTTACAATTTATTAGTATCAATACACTTTACAATTTACTCATTACAAAATATCTATTTCTGTTGTGTGAAATTTAAATCTAGGTTATAACGTAGCCAGAAGAGTACACAAATATCAAAGTAAATTAAAAGTCAAGAACTTAACACGCTATTTGATCGATTGTGGTCTCCCTGAACATCTAAATGCCCTGTAGATCTTAAGCATTTTACATCTGCCGGAGCCAGTTAATCGCGCTCCAGCATGCAACATCTGAGTCTTACTTGGTTGATTTACACCAAGTTCGAGCAAGTTAAAAACTCCTCCTATTATATATTTGTTTATTTATGTATCTGGATTTTATTCGTTTTTTTTTTTCGGAATGCTTAGTTGAAGTGATGTTAATACTGAATTTCATTTGACGATTTCAGTCATTATACATATGCCAGTTTTACAAAAAAGGCATGAAAGAGAATAAAACGTGGAAACTCTCAATAGTTAATTTAATATTCGAATTGTCAGCGTTCTCAGCTTCGATTGGAGAGTTCTGGGGTTCGAGCCCAGTTCATGTCGTGGTTGCTTATTCCTGTCTTTCGGATGAGACAGTAAAAACCGAGGCCTTGTGTAAAGTAGGTATTGGCACGTTAAAGAGTGCTGAGCATAGGTAAAATTTGTCGCCTTTGACCGGCACACGGTGACATGTCCATATGAGTGAAATATTCTTGAGTGGGACGTTACACAACAATATAACAACATCTTCCGCAAATTTCCTATGTGGAAGCACATAGAAGCATGTTCTTCTTCACTATTATAATCCCTTCTCCATCAACTTATCTGCCATCTTGGACTCACTGAGAAAGTATTTCTTCTCGTGCTTTACGCCGTGTGAAGGGAATTACAAGTTAAATCCCTCTTTTTAAAATGAAAATATGTAATATACTTATTGTTGGTGTGTTGGTTGAGTTGTTGTATTGTACAATTATACGGAAACGTCACCGTATGCCGGTGAAGGGTGTCAAATTTTGCCTATGACCGAAGAGCAGGGAGGTTCTTTAACGTTCCAACACCTACTGTGACACGGGACCTCGGTTTTACTGTCTCATCCGAAAGACAGGAACAACCAATCGCGACATGAATTGGGCTC
>JACSZP010023251.1:0-12512 GCA_016161895.1 Pinna nobilis
TATATATACAAACATTTTTGTCACGATCTACGAACTTTAAGGTGACAGTTTGCATTGCGGCGAACCGAACCTCATTAAATGGTATCTAGATGCAGACTACGTACTAGATTAGTCTGACCATGGCCTCGGCAAAATGATTGACCGTGCTCTAATAAACACTGAGTCTAAAGAAAACTAACATAGATACTACACACAATATTAATGAACAGAAGAACTTACTCAAAGATGGCGGAATGATTTTCAAACTTGCTCATACATACTTCACAGAGGGCAGAACACACCCTAAACAAAAAATAAAAAATGTACATTTTTATAATAAATGAATCAACCATTCTTAAAAGTACGCTTGAGCTACTGTGTCATTAATGTGATCTGTGTTGGTAAATAAAGATTTTGTTGATATCCTACGTAATTATTACTCAATTATCATACTTCAAAATTGAAGGATAAAATAAGACACGAACACAACTATAGCAAAAAGTTCACGGACAAATAATACTGGTCTATTTGTGACATGTGAATTAGTGTACAAAGTGGAAAATATTCTAAATAAAGGTCAACACAACAACAAATAAATCTTCCATTAGGACGCCTTTTATTTAGTGGTGTCTTGTCAACAGCATCTATCAAGGCAATTCTTATAGGAATTACATGCTCTGAAATATCATGGGAATAGTTACTCTGAAATATCATGGGAATAACATGGTTTGAAAATCATCTCAAGTGGGAGATGCATCCTCCATATGTAGATGTTACTAGAGTGTTGCTGCATGAAATGGAAAGTTCACAGTAGGGAAACTGAAGTCATTTTTACTTTTAAATTTCATCCTTAGCTGTTGATTTCCATTAAATTACTTCATGTAATTTTAAATACTTATACCCAGTTTTATACATCAAATTTGATTTGATAGTTGTTAGCATTTAAAAATGACATAACTTATTACTTATGGCAAAACAAAGAGAGAAAAATAGAATCTATCACCACTTTGTAGGGAGACAGAGAAATCTCACCCGCGTGTCAAAGATTTGCAGACCACGACGAGACTTGCCGAGTCGTGGATGTTGCAAATCTTTGACACGAGGGTGAGATTCATCTGTTCCTGTACAAAGTGGTGGTTGATTCTTTTTCTCTCACCCTCAAATAATGTATTTCTAAGTAGTAAATATATAGGCGCAACACTGCATTCAAGCGGACGAAATACGTCAAATGTAGGACAAGACTTACCGGTAGTGACGTCAAGGGGTTCGAGATAAGCACGCGGGGTTCGAGACAGATATATCTCAGAACGGGTATATCGATGGATTTCTCTGACTGGGGTGAGAGAAAGTAGATTCCCGCTGACAATGTTACATTGCCACTCGTTGGAATAAAATAATGTTGCCCTTATTTATGGGTATCCTTTATATAAACATTATTTTACCTTTGTATCTTAACTAAAGTCATTATTTATGAGGCTAGTAAAACGTATGTGGTTACTATAAGGTAATGCTATAAAAACCATAATATAAAGTCGAACTCTAACAAGTACACACATCCAAATTATCAGTTTCAGTAATGTAAAATATCATAATCAATGCCATAATTCTTCAGACAAATATCATTACCATGCTAGATCTGAAATAAAAGATGCCAGTCAATCCTTCTGATCATTTCTCAAGTGATTATTTAAATAGGGGACAATATCTTAGTCAGCGTTCCCTAGACAAACTCGGAGAAGTAAAAGTCGGGAACAGGTGCCATGGAGGAGCGTGTAACCTCTATTCACTCAGCACACCAGCAGCACATCTAATATTAGATTCACATGAAATAAGTGAGACATGAAGCCCTGTTACTTGAGAACGTAGGATCATCCGTGTAACCTTCTAGGAGAGTACAGTATTTGAATCCTTCTATTATCCAGGTCAAAATGGTATAGATGTACACGTCTGGGTAATGTAAGCGCTGATAGTGCATAGCACATATTCACAGAAATGAGAAATGAAAACTATTTAGTACTCACTCTGTTCCAAGATGGTTTCTGAAACAAACGAGATTCACGATAAATCCCATGGAACGTCTATATTGTAATGCATATTTATTTATGTTTGTATCTTACCGCCAAAAGCTTCAATTGCATATCGAGAGGTTAAAAATTATCGATTTGCTACATTAAAAGCATTCTTTTTTAGCTTAATTAGCATATCGGACGACTGAGCATTGGTGAACTTACCAAAATACATTAGGTGTGTGAAACAATTTTTATGGTACATGTACTTCACTATGATGCTGAACTGCTATGGTTCGAATGCAATGACGTTAAACGCAAGATAGCGATGACAATCACTATAGGGCTTATGCACTGTGTTGGCTGATTTCTAATGAATGCCAAATTTTAACATAACAAAAAGTATAACTTTCTAGCATAAACAGCATGTACAAAATCATTCGAACAAGAGGAACTTACTTAGGAATGGTGTAGTTATCATCGGGTCTGCAGACTTCACACAAGATAGAGCACATTCTAAACAGAAAATCAAAATGTACATTCATCTTCCAAAATTACCAAATGCAGTCGTTTTGATGTTAGACTATTTTTACATCTATGGAATTGCCATTAGTATCAGATAACTATTTTCAATTTTTAAAGAAATTCAATACAAAAACTACTGCAAAAACAAAGTAAAATGTTCAGGTAACCACGATGTCTATTGTCGCAAACGTTATCATAAGTTAACGCAATTGTCAGTCCATCGCGTAAAATCTCCAATTGTAGATAACGAATAAAGTGGAAAACATCATAAACTTTATCAATGAAATATTGATTCTTTTAGCTATTTCAAAATTGAGTTATGCTCTTTATTCTATTTTTTTTTTTCTCACAATATATTCATGTTTACTATAAAATATTTTATTTTTGTTATCAGATCTAAATTAACCAATTGATAATACCAAAGAAAACAACATCACAAAAACACAACCTCGTAAAATTTGATACATGTAATTGATATTTACCCGCAGTTTTGATCATTTTTTGTTTTCTTATGTGATCCTTTCCTTCTTCTTTGCTTGAGTTTTGTTTTTTTATTGTAACCCATTTGCAGCTCCCTTGGTGGCGTTCTCCTGAAGAAAATCAAAACTAAGTGTTTACTTCTAATATATTACTTATCGACAAAGGTATTCTTTCAAGTTACTTAAGAGGTTTGATGGGAAACGTTAACTATTCTTTATTCATTCAATATATTTTCTGCATCATTAAATGTAAATTGAAAAAAATTTTGGTTTATCAAATTATCAAGTAGAAATGTATCCAAGTCCGATGTATATAGTATCAAATTGGAACTCTATTGGGATCGTCTATTATAAAGAAGAAAGTATCCGTCACTGTCAGGTTACCCCTGCAGAAAGTTAAACAAGAGGCCTATTGGGCCACATCGCTCATCTGAACATTTTACAGAGAAGCAGAAATTTTGGATTAACAATGTATCACTATTGAAAGTTATGGACAAAGATGAATATCTCATTTGTTTAATTTTGAACCCCTGTTGTAGCCCCATCTTGATCCCAATGGCCACTGTTTGTACAAACTTGAATCTACACTATATAATGATGCTACAATATTCATTTGATAAATTGTACACTAACTGTTCTTGAAAATATTTTTTAAAAGATATTTTCCTATATAAACCCATGTTAAACTTTGGGCCCCTATTGTGGTCCCATCTTGACCCCGACAGCTACCATTTAAACAAACGTGAATCTACACTATATAATAATGCTCCTATATCAATTTGATAAATTGTACATTTACTGTTCATGAGAAGAAGATTTTTAAATACATTTTCCCATATAAACCCATTTTAACCTTGGGGCCCCTATTGTAGCCCCATCTTGACCCTGGCGACTACTGTTTAACCAACTTTAATCTACACTAATGATGCTCTCATATCAGTATGATTAATTGTACAATTTCTGTTCTTGAGAGAAGATTTTTAGATATATTTTCCTATATAAACCTATTTTAAACTTTTGGGCTTTTGGCTCTATCTTGAACCCAGGGCCACCATTTGAAGATACTTTAATTAATACTCCATCAGGATGCTTTCACATAAGTGATTTGATTTTTGTTCCAGTGGTTCTAGAAAAGAAGATATTTAAAGACATCTACCAAATTTAAAATTTTTCTCAATTATCTCCCCTTTGATAAGGACCTGACCCTTGATTTGAACAAACCTGAATTCCCCTTTATCCAAAGATGCTTTGTGAGATGCTTTGTGAGATGCTTTGTGTCAAGTTTGGTTGAAATTGGCCCAGTAGTTATTCAGAAGAAGTCGAAAATGTTCAAAGTTTACAGGCGGGCGGACAGACAGACGACGGACAAAATATGATCAGAAAAGCTCATTTGAACCTTTGGTTCAGGTGAGCTAAACATATTCAACTGAAGTTTGTCAGTAATGAATCCTCGTCATTATTTGCCAGGACGATTAGTAAAATTTACCATGAAAATGAGTCCAAAAAAGCATGCTCCTCTTATGAATGTTTCAATCGGAGAGCTAGACGACTAATCAATAAACTACTCACTCCGGGAATTATTGGTGAACGCTTGAAATCGTCAGTACGAAAGTTTATGGTTGATACGCGGTAGTTATTAAACATTATTAGATCCCTCTTTCAAGGAAGTTGAGCGCGGTTGTTTGTTGTGACCTCCTTTTGTCGGTCAGATCATGAACACATGGAACACATGGACCGAAATTGAATTTTTACCGAAATCGTAGATTTTCCATTAAACATTTGCGACGGGTTTGACATTCCAACAGGCGACGTTGACTCCTTGCGGACGCGTAGTCCCATCCTAATAATCATTTGCATTTGTTTTCCATGATGAGGCCCTAAAAAAATTCCTCAAATAGTGGTCGGTTTCACAGATAATCAGGAATATATTACAAGTATCGTTCACCTAATTCCGCCTTTCTGTTGTCGTTACCGGATTAGATTTAATCCCGGAAAGGATGACATTATGGATATCGCGCGTGAATATGAAATTTCCCTTGGTAATAGAAAGAATGTGACCTTACTTAGGTGCTGACCTTGACAAAAAAGTAAATAGAAAATAAAATTATCATTAATGAAGCTATTGAAGTACAATTCGGATATATGGTGTAATCATTGAAATACCAAGCCATGATTCAAATAATGAACTCTTAGATGTGAACAAATTCAAATATATTTAGTAAAGTTGAGGAAAACAAAAAAAATCTTCTTATTTGTATGGATATTATCGCGGAATGAGTATCGATAGATCGATTTATTACAATCGTTAAGTAGTATCATGCAAGAAAATACTTGGGAACAACATAATTGAGCACTTCCGGTCTTCGGAAGGGGATGAATTGTACAAATGTATTTGTGTGCATATGCATTGATAGTGATTATAATGCATTGCTCAGATTAAGAAGAAAAACTGAGGTACCGTGTCACAGTAGGTGTTGGCACCTTAAAGAACCATCCCTGTTGTTACGTCCCGACCATAGGCAAAATACGTCGCCCTTCACCAACACACTGTGACGTCTCCAGTAAATAAAATAGCAGCATAACCTAGGGATGTTCGAAAGCCCAATTCCGAAGAAAACACGAGTTGGGGAACAAAAACGGTCTCAACTTTGAAAACAGTTGCTAGATACCTAATGGGATGAAATCAGGGAACCGGAAAAGGTCAGCGTTCCTTGCTTGCATGTCACAAGCGTCGCAAATGTTCCATGGAAACCTTACGATTGCGGTAAAATGTCAATTCCGGTTGAACTGACAAGCAAAAGTTAGTAACTGAAAATGGTTGCGGTCACGAGTATCCACCAACATCGTTGAGAGGGGACCTCTTATTGTTTAACAAGTTCGCTGTATCTGCCATAAGCCGTTCGCGGTGACAATTCCAAGCGTTCAACAACGTACCAATGTGTGAGTAGTTTATTGACGAGTCGTTTAGTTCTCCTAATAAGGCATTCATAAAAGCAGCTTGCGCCGGCTTAATGTATGAATAGTTGTGAAATGAAAAACGCTATAGGCAGGAGAAGGAGGGATATTGCTACTTAGGAATAGGAGATTCGTGATACTGAAATTGAAAATCATCACGCTTACTGTAAAGGGAGGTTTGAGGTACTCTGTCCTTCCGAATTCATGAGTAGTTCTAAGTAAGAGGCAGATGTGCTGCTCTCAGTGTAAGTGGAAGACTCTTGAATTTTACGTTCATTTACAATGAAACAATTTCTTTAAGAAAAAGCAAGAAATGGATAATAACAAACACTGAAGGAAATTATTTTATACTCACTCCGATTGAAAGGCTGGTCTGGAAATTCTGAAAACAATTATACTTATATCAGTCAAGAGAAATTTGTTTATTTCTATATATTTTGAATCTACAATAAATAAGTTTTATTACTAGGAATCACGAAATAGCTGTTAAATATATCAAGTACATGTGTACTATGGTTCTAAAACCTTGGATATTTTGTCCGTTAAATAACGGTTCTTTCTTATTCAAACAATTCGATCAGCAATGTAAATTTATATATATGCATGTATGAAATATATAATAATTTTTTTGTTGGTTAGAAGTACAACTACTCGTCTAACAATTTTAAATTTATCAAATGAAATTTGATTATAAGTATTGATCGAAATATTTTCTTTTTATTTCCTAGGACTTTACAGGAAAAACGAAGCTGTTAAAACATTCAGTTTGCAATTCGAGTTTTCTTTCAAAGTTCTACTAAGCAATGCTTAAATAATACTGCTGCTGAAATGATATGTGATGTATTGGGAGGAAGTGCGATGACATATGGACCCATTGACGGGCAGACACAAAAGTAGCTATTCGTCCCCGCCAGCTGGTCGACCTTGGACTTATCGGAATAATTAAGTGACAACATACACTGGTTTTTCCTCTTCTTCTCCTTCTGGCTCCTCTCGACTGAAGTAGAAGATTACAATAAAGGTAAGTATATACCAAATCAGGTTAAGATAATATTACCACAAACAAATCTCAATTAGGAGAAGATAGCTGAAAGTTTTCAGCCATGAGAACATGAGAATCTCTCTCTCTCTCTCTCTCTCTCTCTCTCTCTCTCTCTCTGTTCTGTTGCTTACAGTCTTTCACAAGAATCGATCTCTTATACTGGGACTTCATCGTATGCTGATAAAGGGGCATACTCTGCAAACTTGGCCTTCGATCGGCACTTACGGACCAATGTNNATCTCGTGTTTACAATTGATACATTCGACTTTTCTGTGTACACTCTTAAAAGGAGACACATTAGCGAAAGGAAGCATATGTTGGTACACTCCCAGAAGTTTGAGACCTGTATATTTAAGAAACAAAATTAGTTACACGACATGCCTCGTTATAATAATTTCCAATTATGTAAAGCTTCAGCTCTCTTCCCTTCTCAACATGGCTTCAAAGTCATGAAGCAAACACGGTGTTTCAGATGGATGTATGGATTGATGGATTAATGAGTAATTGACGAATGGGTAGGGCAAAATCTTAAAGCTTTCTGTCACTATTATGGCTAAATTCTAATGAGAACTAAGTTATAAAAGTCTAAAAGGTTGTAGCTCAGTATACACAAAATCGTAGTAAACAGAAGACATTCACTTATATTCAGAGCCGATGGACCAAACATTGTTTTGTTCAAACATTGTGGACATAAGCCAAAACACAACCTGAACAGAAAATAAAAAATTATTAGTTATTATCCAGAAATTGAATTCATTATATATTCATAACTAAAGAAGTCAATTTTAAAAGTAGATTTTTCTAAATTGAATTTCAGACCCATGATTAAAGAACGTATACAAACTAGGCTAGGATTAAAGTTATTAATAAACAAAATGAGTACGTACCTGTCAATTTTGCTACAATTCTGCTTATCTGAAGGAAAGAAAAAGATCTATACAACTTTTGAAATGGTGAAATTGATATGAGTAAAAATCAGGAGTCAACAATCTGGGTTTCTAATAATATAACTTTAGAATTATTAAGGAATGTTATGGTTAAAACCGTATATTGTTTAGCTAAAAGACAAAGCCAAAGTCTAGTGCCAAGTTCAGTGCATAGAGTTACCAGTGGATTTCGACTTCATTACAGACAGATCTACTGACACACTGCTATATATTTGTCCTTTTTAAAATGCTTTTTATATCTAATCAATGGAATCTTAATTATTTGTTCGACTATGGTTGTAGCATATTTTTCTCGATTATATGGCTGTTGACGGTAGGCTTGCAGCGGATGTGACCAGTCGGGAGAAGAAGCGTACTCCTCAATGACCCCTGACCCCACCTGTTGAATGTCAGAGGCCCGTGTTTGTCCAGTTTTTTGTTGTTTTTGTTTTCTTTCTGTTGTTGTTGTTGTTTGTTTTGTTTTTTTTTTGTATTGATCACTTGGCATCTTTGCTTTTCATTTACATGTATTTACAAAACAAAGGTTACAGTACCTGTTAGACACTTTGTCATCCAGCAGACAAAGAAGTATACAACAGTCATCAAAGTAGAAAACAATATCGCCAGTAAGGCGCCGCTGTGAACTATGCAAGAACAACCCGTCTCTTCGTCACCTTGAAAATAAATGATTTAAACATCATCCTCTTGTAATTTTTATTTAATCACATACATACACACACACGCATTCGGGCGTGTGTGTCGGCGTATTTGTGTGTAGACACCCTTATTACCAGGCGTATTGTCAGTGTTACTGAAAATTTATCTTTTAAAAATACGTTTCTCACTTTGATTTTTTTACGAATAGATAAGAATAAAATACAACGTCTTAAAAAAGACGGTATTTCTATGTAAAAAAACAAAAACAAAACGGGTCACAAAACCTGGCTTCTTATGGATGAAAGGCAACAATATTGAACTAAAGCTTGATTATCAACAGCTTAATTGAAGATGTTTTCTTATTCAATTTGCACTGTGTGAATATACCTGCAAACATCTGGATTCGAAGCTAATTTTCGCTCATTCGCATGATACGAAATTGCGTATAGAAGATTATTGTACTTGCATTTTTCTGCGAGTATGTTATTAATCAAATATTAATCGAATAAGACTGCTTGAAGTCTTGCAAGAAGCTGCTTATTGCTTAAAAAGTTAAACCCCTGAAATATGGTGAAGAAAAGTAAAAACAAATCAAAGAGATAAGTACTAATTTTGTGAAATAACTTCAGTTTCAGTTTGATTTTGACAATGTTGCTGTCAAAGCTCCAAGCAGGTTGTCAATTCAAAAAGATTTACAAATGAAAGCAGAAGAATGTGATCATGAATAAACTACCAGACAAGTTTTATCATGAGATGTTTGTAATAATAATAAGTTATTTCCCTTGTCGCGGGAAATTGTCAACGTTCAATCGAATTCTTATGGATATCCGATGACAACCTTAGTACTTAAGCTGTTATAGACAAGCTAAAGGCATAACTTGGTTGCCAAAAAGCATGGCTTATTTGCCTAGCTCATAAAGCGAACAATATATTGTAAATACAATGTATATGCATTTGCATGTTAACATATATTTGAAAATATCCCTCTTTGTATTTAGACTACTTAACATGAGTCAGAGAACAAAGTGACTACAGATTATTTTTATGAAACACAAACAATAGTTCGTTATACTGATGTTAGTTATTTTGCTGAACAATTTTTGCTTCAGTATTTGCCAAGAGTGCAAAAGAATGTAGAAGGTCGGAGATGTGGGGGATAGGAATACTGCTTCAAAGTAAAATACAAACTAAAATCGTAAAGACATACTATTACCTTTGTCATGCTGATTTATTGCAGCTAAGGTAGCTGAACCTCCACATATACAGGAAAGAAGTGTCTGTGCTATAACCATTAAAAAGCACCTAACATTTGCTCCAACGAAGTCTTTAACTGCAAAAGACATGATACAGCAATTGAAAAATAAATATAAACTATGGATATCGGACCAAAATACTTCTGAATTTGTGAACATTCTACATTTGACCAACATGACCTATCAGATTTTAAGACCAGACAAAGCAGATTATGATATTCAGACTAAGGAAATCTAAGGAAGACTAAGGTATCATTATCCTTAAATATATATGTATGTACTCTATGTTTTATGTATCAAATACATATACAGGCATTAAGAAAGAAGCAATTGACCGATTTAACACTTTGTAGTAGACATTTCTGGCTCAGTCAACAACTTTTGGGAATGGACCAATACCAGAAGTAAATGTATTCGAATAAGTAACAGACTTGAGCGTAGTCTAATATATGTTTCACGGATCATTTCTGTAAACGCACAAAAATAGATGGTGTTTAAGGCAGAGTGAAAACTTACCACAATCAATCTTCAAACACTTGGCTAATACGACCCAGGGCACTATTATGAATAATGGTGTGAAGATTAAACCTAAAACGAATCCCAGCACTTTCGTCACAGTACAGACACAGGGTGTGAAATCTGTGGAGTCACCTGACAAAAAGAGCAAGAAATATATAAAATAAGTACAAATGTCACTATACTTCTTGTTTAGAATGTCAATTAACAGACATGATAATATGGTAGGTGGTATTAATAGGTAGCTCAATTAAACAGAACTGATAATAAATCTAGAATATGAAATTATACATAATCTCTGTACATACTCTGTTCATATATAAAGGTTTGTTTAAGTGACTCCCTGTCTTATGTGACCATCATTTGTTAGTCCCTTTGAAAATCACACGAGACAATCTGGACTGTATTTGTCACAATGACAACAATACAGCACGTGTAGCTTTCAAGATAATATACATTTCATATTGTAACATCTGTTTACCTGTATGTGACGTACATTGTATTCACATAGGAGTGCCCAATACTTTTTACTGCTCTTCAATGTCACAAATATATGAATACATTGTTCCCTTTTCTGGAAGTTCCATGTTCGATACGTTGAACTCGTTAAACAATATGAGGTTCCCCTTTCTAGGATGCCGAATGGTTTTCTTGAACATGGCCATTTACAGTGACTACCTTTTGCCAGTTAGATAAGAGGTATATTACTTTTTGAACCTAAATCGACATTTTACTGAACTCGTAGGGTGTCCATGGAATATTTGCAACGGCATGCTAACAGGAGATCCCGGCTCCTTCCGGAATCCTGGTCCCATGCCGTTAGGGATTTGCATTTATTTTCCACGTTGAGATGGTCATTATTCTAGACTTACCATATCTTAGAACTTGGATTTCCGACCATCCCCTAGTGCTTCTTCAATTTAATTGACTATATTTCAGCCAATTTAAAATGGTTAGTAATGACCATCTGTACTATTCATATGAAGCTTCGTAAAGATCGGTGTTGTGGTTCTTAAGATATTTACATTTAAAAACTGGACGCTAACAAATGCAATTATGATAAAATTTCAATTTTGCTTGAAAATCTATGTCATGCCCCACACTTTCGGTCAATGAGGTACAAGGTCCTTTAACGTGTAAGCATCATGACGCAAACCTTATTCCAGAGCACCTGAACTCACTCCCGGTTTTAGTGGGGCTCGTGTTACTCTCTTATTAGTTATAATTGTATATATTTCTGTGTGTTTGTGTTTGTAGGTTTGTCTCTTTGTGGTTTTGGCCACATTATTGACTGTCGTTGACTTATTGAATTTGGAATGCCCCATAGTATCTTCACCCTTTTTATAATTGAGTTTTTTAAACTGTGTTCCGTTCCATGCCAATCCACTTAATACTATAACTTAACCCACTTGAGAGGTCAAATCTTGATAAATCAGTTGCCCTTATTCTATAACAGCTAAAGTACTAAGGT
The DNA here is from genome assembly GCA_016161895.1 of Pinna nobilis. NCBI lineage: Eukaryota > Metazoa > Mollusca > Bivalvia > Pterioida > Pinnidae > Pinna > Pinna nobilis. The sequence continues at coordinate 11,810 of JACSZP010023251.1, forward strand.
TGTCATCGGATATCCATAAGAATTCGATTGAACGTTGACATTCCCGGCAAGATGAAATTACTAAACTTTACTTAAAATTTCATATTGACCCGAAATAATGACGAGTTGATGTCATAAAAAGGAATTTTTTACTTTTATTACGTATATTATTATTATTTTCATTATTACTACTACATTGTATAATTATTAGTTTCCTTTTTTAGCTTATTCATGATTAAGTAAAACAAGTAAACATCACAAAGAGAGTGGTACTTACACGATCCAAAAAAGACATAGCCGGCGAAGACACTATACTCCTCTCCGATCCCTCCAGATAGTTGTGCTTTGAGTGTCAGTGTGTGGTTTCCTGCTGTAATACCACCAGTGCCACTTGTGATGGTGTGGACAGCTGTGTATATGTTTTCTGCTACATCAGAGCAGGCAGCTCCTTTGCTCGCCGTCTGAGTCTCTGTATGTACAACATTTCCTGTTGTATGTGACTGTAAAAATAACCACAAAAATCTTCATTGGGGCTTCCATGACCGAGGGATTAGCGTGTACGACTTCGAGCCGAGGGGCTCGGGGTTCGATTCCCGCAGCGCCACTCCGCGGTTGGCCGTCCCTGTCTTTCGGATGAGACAGAAAAAACCGAGGTCCCGTGTCACAGTAGGTGTTGGCAAGTTAAAGAACCCTCCCTGCTCTACGGCCAGCAGTGCCGAGCATA
>JACSZP010023255.1:0-13917 GCA_016161895.1 Pinna nobilis
AAATTTGTGACATAGTATTAGGAGACTATTGTGTTAATCCCAATACAGATAGGAGCAATCTCTTTATCACTGTCTTTAGTAAATCCTAATGAAATACTGTAGTGCAGTGGAGCATCATTAATCTGGACACTTTTGTTTCTAGCAAATTATCAGGATAAATGAAGCATCTGGATTACTGAAACGTAAATATTATAATGACCTTTTCAATTTAAAATTTTTGTTCCCTACAAAATTCATCCTGAAGGTGAAGCAGCCACTTAATTGGCATCCAGATTAATGGGGGATAAACATCACCACAAATGCCCCTGTATGGCAGCGAAGTAATACTAAATAGGGGCTAATTTTCTATAAAACAGGTCAAACTTCACTATCAAAGCAAGAAAATAAAAAATTGAATCAAAAGAGAGATCTTGTAACAAGACATACAAATAAGAAATATGAAAGCCTTACCACATATGGGTACTATTCAGAAGTTAGGACCAAGGGAAAAGCGTTGCAGACAGACAGATGTACAAGCCAAAAATAAGATGCCCTTAAATCTCCATTATGGGGTCATAACAGTAGTCAATACATACAACAGAAAGTCAGATTCAATAAATTCCTGCTATCATGTCTTGTAAGTAGATAATTCTTTCAATATAACCACTTCTGAAAGACCACCTGTCACCTACACATGTACTTCTGTTTTACACAGAATGGTCTGTCAATATAGGCTCTAATGTATCAACTTAGGTACAAACAAAGGAGATGTTAGAGAGAACATATCAAAACAAATAATTCATAGGTTTGGTTGTAAAATCATGCATTTCTGGATTAATGCAAAAATAATTAGCTTTTATTTTAATTGTACAATATGAAAATAGCCAATAAATTACTTGTCAATGTTCCATTTCCCAACTTTTACCTAAGTTTATCACTAACACACTGATATAGATCAATCAAAAGAGCAAAACCACTTCTACTAGTATTGGGAGTAATAAAATATTTTATCTCTTAAAAGGTATTTGACTTAATACTTCTTAAATCTTTTTGAAATTTATGCAAAAAAATATATTTATCAAGACACTTACTGACTCAATCTCAAATCAAAACTTCACAAATGTATCTAATGAATCATAACTCATTAAAGTTTCATAAAGGGCTGTAACTCTGTAAGACATTACCAGCTGAATGCAATCAATGCATTTAGTTTTTGCTATATGTTGAGAACACCATTAGATTGTATCTATTTTATTTTCTTCCAGAAAATGTAAGTTATTGTCTACCCTAAAGTTACTTTTACCTTGTAAAGATATTCAAGGTTAGAAATTCCCTACTCAGCAAAAAGGAGCAGGTCAGCCCTGAGCTGATATTATGAAACAAATTACATGTATATCATCATATAAGAAAACTCTACAGCACAGAAGAGACCCCAAAAGATTTAAAATAGTTTGCTTTCTATGTAGATTCTATCTCTGAATTTGTGTAATTTGCTAGTGAATGAATAATGCAAAACAAGAAACTCATTAAAATGAAGATGAAAACACACAAAGTAGTGCAATTTTGAAATCAATATGCTCACCCTGTTAGATTGAAGATTCAGAACTCTCCCACCCAGTTCCCTACAAACAACACAAAATCCATGCAGGTTAAAAGATCTGGGTGGTTTTATCATTGTGTGACAATCAGGGCTGATATATGTGCTGTCGTCTGTGTTTTACTTTTCAGTTACTCATAGTTTGAAGCATTTTGAATATATGCACAGTAGAACCTCAGTAAGAGATTATCTCCATTAGGTAACATTCTCACATTAAAGATCATCAATATCTAGTGTGCTGACCATTAGACTAGGTTATTTAATTCTCACTGGTATTAGGCCAATCTTTATTGGTCATGTACATGATTTTAAGTGAGGTTCCACTACTGTGTTGTTATCTCCAAGGGACAAAGGAACAAAATGTTCAAAATGAGTACAAGGTACATGTACAACAGGGCCTGGCAACATAAAACCAAAGAATTTAATTAAGTCTCAGAATTTATTTAACTCCCGCTAACACTGGATTCTGGGCTGGGCACCATAAAATTTGTAAATTATTTAAGTCTGAAAAGCTTCTCAAATCCAGCTCATCCTAAAATCTAATTGGCTGAGAGACAAGATTCTCAGACTTGAGTAAATTCTGAAGTTTTATGGTGCTCAGCCTTGATGTGTTGTGAATCTGAGAAAATTCTAAAACTTAAGTAAGTTCTGAAGTTTATGGTGCCCATTCGTGACAAGTGTAAGAACCTGAAGAGGTTTTTAGTGAGAACTCGATCCACTTCTCTTCTGGCTGCAATGGAATATCTAATATTTTCCAAAAAGTTAACATGTATACATGTTAATCAAATGAAGTCAGTAATGTTGACCTAATGTTCTTGTTTTATCAGATGCTGACTAACTTTTGTTTCTTGAATTTTTCCCCCTTACTTGAATATGATAAAGTACTGAGCAACATATATCAACCCTAGTGACAAATACATACATACTTCATCTCCTATCAACCAAGTCAAAAATATGAAAAAAAATTGTTTTTAACCATACAAAAATAGATGCAGCAAAAACATAAAGAACAAGAACAAATGCATACACTGCAGTGGATAAGCATGTATTTAAAAACTGGAGAGATGGTTGAGAAAAATTATACTGATAAAATTAGTGAGATGGAAAATATGTGATCTTGAGAGTAAAAACTTGTACAATGTTACTATATAGTAGTTTTTTAATTCACTTGTGTGTGACACTTACAAAAACAGATAAACCTATTTCCTTCACACATTTTTTAAACTAACCATACATGCACTTACAAAGTAATAATAATTTATGCAAAGATTTTTCTTTCAGGGATTGGGGATTGTACTGAATAAAATTTCTGAGCAAAGGGTCCATATACTTGTATATCCCAAATAAAACACTCATTTAACCCGGAACCTATTTAAAATGGAAATGGAATGATATTTCTTATGGACTCCAAGGGTCCATCTAAAAAATAACGTACAGTGGAGCCTCATTAATCCGGACACCTTCGTTCCCAAGCAAAGCGTCTAGATAAATGATGCGTCCGGATTACTGAAACATGCATATCATAATGTCCAAAGTAATCTGAAATTTTTGCTCCCTGGAAATGTCGTCCAGAAGGTGAAGCATCCGGATTAACGGGGCTCGACTGTACTCTCTTCAATCACATCAACTGTAGTGGCTCAATGAAGAAATAAATTACCTAATACTATCAAATATACCTTTGTCTGCATTTTTATTGTCACACATGAAATCAATAAACTTTAAACTTTATTTATTTTTCAGGAATTTTGGAAAACTACCAAGAAAAACAGAACTAGACAGGTCAAGTTACCATTATCAATGAAAAATTCAAGTCAATTATGCAAAACTTTGAAGTTTACATTCATATTGATTTTTTAGTTATTCTTTGAAAATATCTGTCATCTCTCTCCCTTTCCACCTATTGTCATATAAGCTAAGAACTATATGAATGATATTTTAAGCCTTGCTTTTAGGGCTGGAAGGATAAAATTCTGATAATATGATAGTTCTTTAAATTTAGATAAAAGCAATTTAAAAAGGAACGGTTGATCAACCTGAAATTGTGAACTTGATCAAAAGTTATTATAATGTTGTCGAAATTAAAGAACCCCTTTCGGGTAAGCACTACTAACCTTGGTTTCTCTGGCACATCTTCTGGGTTGCTACAAAATGCAGGCTGGTTGTTGGAGGTTCTAAGACCATATTCAGCAGCAGTATCCTTTACACTCTGTCTAGTTGGTGGTCGTCTTACAGGTGTGAAATGAATCTTGGATCCTCCACCTGTTTTTGTCATCTTCTTTTCAATTTTCTCACCATTTTGTACATTTTCAGTGTCTTTTCCTTCATCATCGTTAAACTCCATTTGTGAATTGTCTTCCCTTGATTTGGAACTCTCATCTTTCTGTTTAACTACTTTGATGGAGTCTGTTTTATCAGGAAAACCAACAAATCTATCACCTGTGATGTCTGGTATATGATAATCCCTGTTTGCTTCACACTCATAATGTTGAACAGGATCTTCATTATCTTTGGGACTGTTGTCACTAGCATGGATCAGATCCATTTCACACGTAGAGTTTTTGCTCTCACCAGAACTGTCCATACCTGACTCACGTTTATCAGTTTCAGTGTTTGACTTGTCATTTTTCACTAGTGATGTAAAGCTGCTTCTAGGTGAACTACTTAGTATTAACTGAGGTGGAGAAGAACTCAATTCTTCCACTTCCTGTTTCCCATACTTAGGAATGTTTGGTGGTCCTAGGTCTGGTGGAAGTACATCATCAGCTGACACCATATCATCCTCAACAGCATTATCAGTCAATGGGATGTTCTCCTTTCCTTCCATTATGTCAACTGCTGCTCTTCCTGAACAATACTTTTCAATCTCATGAGGTGAAAGTGGTTGAAGTTTGACAACTGCTTTTCTCTTAAAATGAAGAGGACCTATTTTGGATGGACTGTTCAGATATGGTCTAACCCTGGTGGAACTATTCAGAACTGGTGCAGTTTTAGATGGACTGTTCAGGCAGAGTTTGCCTATGATTTCAGAGCTGGTATTCCTTACTTCCTGACAGTTGTACACACTGTAATTAACCTCCTTAATCTCTCCCAGATAACTGTCACTTTTGATATGCTTGTGCTTATAGTGGGTCTCATTTGCATTTGGTGACGGTTCTATCACATCTACACTGTCTAGAGAAGAATTTGATTTTTGTGACAATGACGCATTTTCTCCTAATTCTGAGCAATTAATGTGCAAATCCTCTTTACATTTGATACCACTAAGAGACTCATCATTCTTGTGAGGCTGATGCTTCGAAGGTTCGTCTGATGTCTTGTGTAAATGAGTAACTTTCTGTAGACAGTCAGACGACCCTGGGGAGTGTCTCTGTTCACTAGAACTCTCTTTAGATGTACATGTTGATGATTCAGCACTTTTGTTTTTTTCCGGTGATTCATTCACACTTAACGGCACAGCCGTCCCCTCACTGTTAGACATCACCGGATAGACAGGTGACAATTCCTCCTCTTTACTTGCAGATGTCGGTGACATCCCATTCTCCAAGGCAAAATTACGGCCATCAGATGATGACCAGATGCTTCCTCTATGATCCATTGAAAATTCCTCAGGTGACAACGGCTGTGGTGGTGAATTATCACCTTTATCTGAATTTGCTGGTGAAAACAAAGACAGCTTAAACATCACATCTTCATAGTTATCTTTGTAATCATCTATACTATCACCATTTGTCAAAACTGGATCGACTAAATTCGCAATAGTAGCTTCATGTAGGAGTGACAAACTTGTCATCAATTTTCCTGAATGAACTGGTGATTTTTTCCTTCGTGTTTTGTAACTAGCACTAGTGAAAGCCATGTGTAATCTTTGGTTTTTGGTCAGCTTTTTCTTCTTTTTTGAGCTCTTTTTGTTTTGCTTATCAGCGCTATCACTGTCATTTTCATCATAGCTGTCCTTTATGTCCATTAAATCATCATTGTCCAGGAGTATCTCTGCCTCCTCTGAGTTTGGTCCAAACTTCTTTGTGATGTTCTTACTGGTGTTCTCACTACTACAAAGTCCCGAGTTACTCTCATCTGAGCTGCTGATCTCAATGATGTCAGCGCTATTCCTCCGCCCTGACAATGACAATAGACCTTTCTTTGTCTGAAAATATGTAGAGTCTTTTGATGATTCATCTGTTCCTGTCCCACTGGATGGCTTTCCTTCATGACAGTTTTGAAACTTTTCAAATATATTATCATGAGTGGAACCAATTATGCCATTGTTTTTTATGCCATTTCCTTCTCTGTCCCTAAAACGAGAGTTCAAATAATCTGACACATGTACAACTGTGCCATTGGAAATGTTCAACTTCTCAACATGTACAGCCATTCTTCTATGACCTTTGAACTTTCCAGTCACAATGAAATCTACACCTGGAATAAGTCGCCTTCTTTTCTGCTTTTCTCCCTCTGTATCAGTAGCTTTTCTTTTCCTACCAAGGTCATAGATAAAGTCACTGTCGCTATAACAACTGCGGTTTTTTCTTTCCCTTGATATTCTCCGTTTACTGTCACTATATGTGCTGGATGACCATGACCTTGGTTCACTGTCATCAGAGGTATTATTAGTATCATTCCCGAATGAATCAAGGTCACCAGGAAGACATCTTTGTGTGTTGGTTACAATCGACATTTCACATTTATTGGGAGGTTCAAAGGTCATTCCTGAAGCACCTGATTCCTGTGTTTTCATTACTGCAGAGGTAGCTACCTGTGTAACTTGGGAGGAGTTGTTACAATTTTTTATTTGTGTAAAATTGCGATCATCAGGTAGTGAACCTAATGGAGATATAGATATAGATGACTTGTCACATCTGCCAGAGAAATTATTAGATGTAACAATTTCAGGACATGACTGCTTTGATTTAGTAGTTTGTTCATCTGATGTATTTTGCAAAGTCTGTGTGACACCATGTGAGTTGGAGGGTGAAGGACGAGGTAAAGTGGACTTATGTTGGACTAAATCTTGAGGTTTGGTGTGAGAATGATGATCAGGCATACAACGTGGAGGTGTCTGTGGTTTGAGACATCCCTTAGACAATATCTGAGAATGAAATGGTGAGCTACCAGATGATAATGACTGTGGTCTTAGATCTGTTACTTCATTAGGAGATTTGGCGACTTTTTCATGAATGTCTGTTGCAGAATTTTGAAATTGTGATTTCACAATGAACAAACTATTATCATGACTATCACTAACCTGTTCAAATCCAGTCATACTTCCCATTGGTATATCTTCCTTATGAGAATTATTTCCTCTACACATGATATAGTTCAGAAATTTCTGATTGTACAGCATATCTGATTTTCTTGAACATAATTTACTGTCTGATCCACTGACTTTCTCATTGAGAGAGGTAGAAGTTTTTTTTTCTTCCTCACTTATGTTCAACTCTGTAAACTTCTCTTTAGCTACACTGTCAGCCGTTAATTTATTTTCTATACAGGGATTTTTTAATATTGTATCTGCGTTTCGTTTATCCACATGTTTTTTATCATCCATATTCAAATCCTCAACACGAGGTATCTTTCGCTGCAATTTTAGCATATTTTTCTTTGAAGGTTTGGTGTCGAGGTTGTTTTTAATCCTTAAACTTTCCTGATCAGCAATACTGTTATCAACAAATTCACTTGAGCTTTTTGAAAGATCAAAGCCTTGTTTACATATTTCCTCATCCTCAAATGCTGGAATATTGGAATTTGACTGTAGATATCTATAAAATTGATCCTGATACTTAGATATACGGGGAGTGCGAGCAAGAGACCCAGCAAGAATGAAAGATGCATTCTGGCGCGTACCACTTGTTTTCACAGTATTTTGTCCATGCTGCTTGTCATGAGGTTTCTCCTGAGTGTGTTGTGGTATGCTCTGACTATTGGTTGGACTTAGCTGTCCTGACCGATCTAATTCTTGGGTTGATTTCTTGGTTGTACTTTCAGTTGCCTTATTTTCGTCTTCTACATTTTGTGTGTTATGGAGATTGGAAGACATTTCAATATCAGAACTAAATTGTTTTTCCATTTTACTATGGGATGATGTCCTTTCGTTTGAATCATTTCCATCAACACTCCTTTTGTTATTATCTTGAGAGTTTCTATTCTCTCTCTTTGCCTCTTCATTCTCAGTCCTTTGAGCATTCTCTTTCTCTGAAGCACCTTTATTGTCCAACCACTCATCCTCCTCATCAATGGAATTCCGTAAAACACTTTCAATAATAGAAGATAGTGTTATTTTCTGAATGTTATGACAATTTTCTTTTTCTAAATTTTCAGGAACTATTTCCGAACACAATTGCTGTTCTTGTACTATCATTTTCTGGGGACTGAGAACATTTGTATTGACAGAATTGGTCAACTGTCCAACTGTTAGAGTCCTGGATTGACTGTCCACCAAGTTTACACACTTGGAGTCTACATCCTCTGATGACTGTTTTCTCTTTACAGAACCCCCCAGGGTACACTCTTGAAGGAGGGATTCTAGTTCCACTAATTGTCCACTTTTAGCCATTTCAATATTTTGTGATGAAAGCTTGGGAATTTTCACAATCTCTCTGCCTATTTTCAGAAGGCTGTATCTCCTAGCATCTCTAGGATGCATTCTGACTACTTTGATATCATCAAATGCCTGACTGCTTCTCCTATGTAAGCATTTCAGTCTTTTGTATACTGGGGTTGGAACATGAAAAGAAAATGTATACTTTGATCCCACTGGTCTTATGTCACTAACACTGGTATCTGACTTGACAGAATCAACAGACGGTCGAGATTTGGACAAACTCAGAGATTTTGGTGGTCTTCCTCTTCTCTTTTTCTCTTTGAATGGTGAAGTAATAGGTGTGCTAAAAGACCGGACTAAAGAAGGCCTGGCTACAAACTTCTGTTTTGATGCCTGTTCCCTAGCAACGTCTTTTTGAGGAAGGATGAATTTGTCGTGCTGATGTGGTGCCCTAGCTGACTGTGGTGACGTCATACCTTTAGCAGATAGACTTCTCTGTACGATAAGCTCTGACAAGGTCTCTGCTTTGCCTACTTTAGAGTCCATATGATGATAGTATGAGAGTGACTCGACTTCTGAAGGTGGATATACAGACGATGTAGCCATTGGAGGTGGTGGTGGTGACATACAGTTGGAGGACATGTACATGTTAAACTCATTAGAGTTGTAATTATACGGTTTCCCGTCAGTTGCGATATTCCTCACACTAATTCCAAATCTATTTTCGTCACTAACACTAGACACTAAACTCTGAAGACTTGTGAGAGAATGTCGATTTCCTCCATCAGATTGGTGAAGTTGTCTTTCTCTGTAATTGTTTGGAAATGTTGAGCTAACACTAGGAGATGCATTTCTACTCACACTTGGTATTATATTACTACTGCTACAGATCTCAGACATTGAAATATTTTTGGTATTTGGATGTGGCATATTGGTGTGACTTTTGGGGTCTAAATGAGTCACATTAGGTCTATTTCCTGGTACGTATACATTGTGGGGATTTGGATGTGATGCAGAATTCACATTGACAGTACTACTTCCTGAGCATGGCACTGTTTCAACGTTAACAACAGACGATGAATTGATGCTACTAGTGTAACTTTTCATAAACAATGACGATGACACAGAAGATGATTTCCTTGATGATGGGCTTGAAAACAATTCCTTTGTTTCATTTGGTGATAACACTTGATCTAATGTTTGTTTCTCTGTTGTGGCATTATTTCCATAAGAGTTCAAACTTTCGTTGTTCTTTGTTTCACTGATAGGTGATAATGATGAAATTGATGACACTGATGATGAAGAACCATGATTAGCAGAGGTATTTGGCACTTTCGTTTTGTCAGAGTTTTGAGAACAGACAGAGTTTACAGAGTTTCTACTTAAACTTCTCTGTAAATTATCAGAAGGTTCTTCCTCCTCCTCACCCATTAACATCTTTTCTAATATCCCAGAATTGCCTTTAGGTTTCCTAGTAACAGTTAGGCTTCCTTGGTCTGCAATTTGTTGATTAATTTCTTTCCCAACTGGTGTTGATGATAAGAGTTTAGACAAGGAAGTTTTCCTAGGTTTGCTACTTGGTTGCCGTGGCTTTCTCGGTTTAGAAGGACCCCTCTTCTTAGTTTTGGACATATTTTGAAATTGCTGAGCATGAATGTTTTCAGTTGAGCTCATACTTTGTGTTCCATCATGAAACCCAGCATGACTTTGGTAGCTGGGTGGAATACCCGTGTGTTGCTGAAGTCCATACTGGTTTCCATAAAACTGATGACTTTGTTGGGACCCCATATATCCATAATTCTGGGAATAATTTCCCTGCATGTCGTAATACCCTACATTCCCACTATTACAATAGCCTGACATTTCATTTGTTGACATCTGTGACTGATCCATATGATATTGCCTTTGCACTGAGTTTAAGTTTCCCCCAGATGGATTCTCTTGTCTTTGGGATGAGTTCATCTGATCTTGTGGAATGCCTAACTGAGTTAAATGACTTTGAGCAGTATTCACCTGACTCGGGTCAACATGTGTTTTGTTCACCTCATTGGTGTGTCTTTGAGGTTGTACCTGATTCATAGTGTGGTCAGGTGAGTACATTTGGCCAGGTGAGAAATTCTGCGGAGTTAACTGCCCTTGGGATGAGCTCATCTGATTTGTATGCTGTGGTGGAGACATCAATTGTCTCATATGTTCATTTGATGAATCATTCAAGTTGACAGGATTCATTTGAGTGAGTTGTACCTGAGATGACTGATCATTAGGTGAGGTCACAGAGCTAAGTTGTTCTGATGATGAATTCAGCTGAGAATTGTGTCCCTGGGAAGAATCCAACTGTGAAACACTCCAGGGGTCTTGTGATGAATTGTTTTGACTTAAAGGTGAATTAAACTGATCAAAAGATGATTCCATTTGATGGCTATTAACATGTCCAGAAAATGAGCTCATGTGACTTTGAGAGGAGTTTATTTGGCCTGGAGAGTGGATACCCCCATGGCCTGGTGAATTAATGTTGCCATGTGGAGAATTAAGACTACCGTGTGGGGAGGCTAAATTTCCATGAGGGGAGGTGATGCTTCCATGTGGCGAAGTCATATTTCCATGACTATTTCCTACATTTCCATTTGAAGATTTCATCATGTTATTTGTCCATCCACGATTACCCTGCCCCCAGTTCTGCATTCCAAAATTATTGGACTGGCTAGACTGCATGCCACTATAATTATACTGCATCTGTTGGTTCCAGTCCATATTTGTATAGTTCTCATTTCCATAATTGTTGTATGCAGATTGTTGATACTGTTGCTGATAAACACTTGTTTCAAGTCCATCACTCATGCCATACACAGAGTTTCCTTGAGCATTGTACATACTGTAGCCTTGGTTTGGATACATCTGTCCAGCCTGACCATGACCTTGCTGCACTGGGTTGTTGTAGCCAGGCACAACTGGGCCTGTAACACCAAGCCTCTTCTTCTTGCTTTTCTTTGTGGCTGAAAATACGAATAAATGAGTAAGTCAAGGATCATCTTGACAAGTATTCACAAGTGCTATCTCTCAACAGAAGATAACACAAATACCACTGGCATATAGATAACAAATTTAAGGGGGGCATAAGATGATCTATATGTTCAAAATACTGATTTTTTATAACTGCATTATACTCTTTAACTTAAGTGTATTTGATGAAATTAATTGAATTGAAACCTTCTACGATGAAATTCTTTCTTGTTTTATAATGGTGATTTATATATAAACACATACAAAAGTCAAAATTCATCAAAACTGTAATAAACAAATTGTTGTTTCACATTCTGCTCCGAAATATTTCACTTAATGAGGGATGGCTTCATGTATTTGCATATGCCTGGCAAACCTGGCCATTGAGCTGTGAAGTATCTTTAATGTGCCAACAACTAATATGACATTGAGTCTGTTTTTCTTATCCCATCCAATTAAGCCTCATCTTAAGCTTCAATACAAAGCATTGGGCAAACAAACTACTGGTAACTATTCCACTGACAACATGCGCGGATCCAGAGGGGGGGGGACCAGGGGGCCTGGACCCCCCCTGAGATTTGTCAGAGGTGGGGTCCAATGGCCATGGATCTCACCTCTGGCAAATCTCATTCCCATGATATATAGAAAATTTTTCGGCTCGCTTCGCTCGCCAGTCAGTCATTTCTTTATACTTTAAATTGTATCACAAAAAGATAGTTAGTTAAACAAATCAATGTTAAATTTGTCCAAAATTTTCCGGCTCGCTTGACTCGCCGAATTTGTTAAGCAATTTATTTAATATCTTTAATACAATGTATAATTTTATTCGATATCTTAAAAAAAATTGAAGATTTTTGCTCGCTCCGCTCGCCAGTCATTCTTTGCACTTTAAATTGTATCACAAATAAAATAGAAAAATAGACAAATCGAAGTCCAAAATGTTCTGGCTCGCTTTGCTTGCCGAATTTGTTAAGCAAATTATTTCATATATTTAATGTCATTAAAAAGAAAAAATAATTCAGCTCGCTTCGCTCGCCAGTCATTCTTTGTACTTTAAATTGTATCACAAATTAAATAGAAAGATAGACAAAATGAACTTTAAACTGTCCAAAATTTTCCCGCTTGCCGAATTCGTTGATCAACTTATTTCGGTATAATAACGAAAATAAAGGATCACAATTATTTTCATTATTATGCATCAAATTTTAGGTCATGATTTTCTATTGTCTTCTACCGATTAAAACGTAGAAATCCAGGCCCCCGGCCTCTTGCCCCCGACACATAAGGCAGGTCTGTTTTCTATTCATGGTTCCAACAACAGTAAACTGGACCATCTTTACCATTAAAATAATAAAAGCAGAGATACTGTCTGTTTAAGTTACTAAATATATTTGATATTTCTACATAAACATGTTGTTCTATGTCATACCTGAGGTTGGCTTTTCATCATTGGCTCCATCTAACTGTGGTATTCTTAGATCCTCCTCCTCATCCTCCTCCTCTCCATCCTTGACCTCTGCTAGCACGTTGTCTGAGTCTTGAGAATCAACCCAAGTAGTGTCCATACCCTCAACATTAAAGCCCTCAACTTCAGTCTCTTTGTCTCTGAAGAAGATACACACACATAGACATTTAGGTTCCAAAAATATTATATTATACATGTATATATACCTACTATAGTACCCAAAGTTTAGAACTAAAACAGATCACTCAAAATTTAAAGTCATCTGCAAATTGGCCATGCTTGTTGTTGTTTAATCCATCGAATTACTTCAAGGAAAGATCAACAGTAGGTAGATCTGCAGAAATTTTCAAATTTGCATTAATCATTATGACCCAATGGAAGACTTACTGTAATTGTTTCTGTGAGTCGTCACTTTGACTACCATCGTCCCACACTATCTGTGACATCTCCAGGATCTCGTCTTCGTCTTGTTTTAGCACATCATCATCGGGTACATGTGCCTGGTCCTGTAATATGCTATCCTTCTCCTCTAACACTGTCACCTCTGACTCTGCAGCTTGGGAGGAGGATGGAGAATCCTCGTCTGCTAGTGACGCTAGTATCTGGGCCAATGATCTGTCCTGGGCCTCATCTGTAAAGGTCAATGTGAGGTCATATTAATGTGATTCTTACAGTAACTCACCTATAGACCAGGTATGATATACAGCTACTGTTTGTATTAACAGAAAATATATTTGAATTATCTTATATTCACTCGACTTAGCTGGACACTATAATCATAAAAGAGGATATAAAAATGTTCTTATCATTTCTCCTGACCACACATCTATTACACACAAAAGTATATATATTAGAAAAATTATATTCATAACATTATTATTCCAGTTTTAACTTTGACAAAAGAAGAAAAGAATATTAGAAAAATGACACTTTCTACTTCAGCTATACACAATAAAGTATTGAAAGATACTCTTGACATATCCTGTGGCTATTTATTACAGATTACATATAAACTGTCAGTACTGCCAGCCTAATTCACTTTGCTTGTGATAAACACACACTTTAAGATAGAGTTCAATGCTTCACCAGACAGCATATAAGATACACACACTAGAGGTCATGACTAACTGAGAGGCTGTGAAGATGGCTGCCCAGAGAAACTTTGACTCATTGACACCACTCTGTGTACTGAGTCAACCTTTGCTATTGGACATCACATAAGATACACACATAGACAAGAGTAACCAGAGGTCATAACTTACTAAGAACTGGGAGAATGGCTGACCAGAGACTCATTAACACCACTCTGTGTACTGAGTCAACCTTTGCTATTGGACA
>JACSZP010023265.1:311-11157 GCA_016161895.1 Pinna nobilis
GTATATTCGGGATAACAATCGATTTAAAGTGTTTCCAGGTCATTTGGATCTCGGAAATTTAAAATATATTAGATCTTGATAGAATGGCATACTCTCGCCCTTTGTCAATTAAGAAAAGTTGCGATTTTGGGTACATACGTACCGAATGAAAAAATACGAAACCGCGGCTCAAAAGTATCTAACCATCACAACTTGTTTTTATAGCTGCCGTTTACAAGATTCTTCAGAAAGTCACATGTGAGCTTATAGGCGTATGCCGATCTCGAGCCGACCCTGACGACAGTAGTTGGGAGCTTTCTCTCATTGTAAAATCAAAGCTAAACTACGAGTCGCGTTTCCTGTTCTTTGGTTCAGGTTATAGAAGTCTTGTGTTTACATAAGTGTTGTCACATTAATATTCAAGAGTCCTAAATGTGAGGTGTAATCCTGGCCATGATATTATAATTGCAACATTAAAAATCCCGCCACAAATATGTAACTTACATATTTACGGAAATAACAATGTTTCATTACACAAACAAACAAATCAGCCCACTATTCCATCTAGTGTTGGTTGCTACTTAAGAGTTTTAAAAATTTAGAGGCTTTACATCGGTAATTACAGTGAATTGTGAAAATCCTTGAAAATTTTAGGGTAGATATAAAAATTCGAAGTACAGTGTACATGTTTATCATTTTGGTTTGTTAATTTGTATGTTGGCATTGTTTGAATGTCTAATGTGTACCAAATTTGGTAAATAGCTTTAAACCAACGAGATACTTGCCAAGCGCAAGCGTGTTAAAATCTACCAATACTGGTAAGAGGTACGGGTTTGGTATCACAGAAATGTATACCTTGATGTACTGAACAAGTAAGTATATCGGCACTCTGTTATTTTAAAGCTGGAAATTGGACATGGCATTAATTTTCGCGTTTTTGAATAAGCGAAAGAACGATAATCATTTGTGGAACTGTCGATGCCATACTCCAAATTACATTGCAGATCAGTGGCTAGCCACCCTGTAGGCGAGTGACATTATAACCAAGTACTGTAATTTTACAATGTAGAATTTTAGTCGTATCCCTGAATTAACGGAGTAGAAAACACGCCAAATAACGCTAATAAGCTAAATTAAGTGCTCGTTCAAGATAGGCTAGGGAGTTTGGAGTTCAAGGATATTAATGCCCAAACATCTTTATACATACACCATTTACACACATCCCACACTCGTACACATTCACACGAGGAAAAAGGGAAAATTGCATTTTAAACTCTTTAAGAATGAAATACATGTAATTTTACAAATTTTGTTTACTATTGCACTGTTGTGTTAAAAATATAGATATCGCACCTTACAATACAAAAATATTGGGCTATTTTGACATATGCATTTGAACAAATGTATTTGAAGGTCTGTACAATATAATTCAAAATTTAAATACATTTCAAATAATTTTAATATCTGCTGACAGATAGGCTGAGTTTTGAAAAGCGAATGTACTTAGTCTCATACTAAATAAGCCATTTTCTAAATATCGCCGCCATACTCAAACCTATTTAGATGAAAAGATAAAAGTAGCGAACAGTTATCGTATAAGGAAAGCAAAATAAGAAGTAGGGTCAACACAGACCCCTGGATACACCAGAGGCGGGATCAGGTGCCTAGGAGGAGTAAGCATCCCCCGTTGCCCGGTCACACCCGTTGTGAGCCCTTTATATTGATCAGGTAAAAGGAGTAATCCGCAGTCAAAATCAGTGTGCAAAGAACGGTCTAGCAACCGTTATGAAACATGTTGCAGAGCAACAAAGAATATGTCCTCAGCTTATTCTCCCTACAGTATACTGTATACTAGAGTATACACCACCACTGCATTTGAATATTGAGAGTGGCTCGTTAATCCGCAGAATGAATCTAGATTACTGACCCACCCAGTGACATAATCAACTTGAAATTTTGTCTTTTCATGCTCTGTTCTGACATATTGCGGTAAAAACATATCTGCCGACCCATTCTTGAGCAAAAAGTAGGTAAGTCTGCGACTGCGACTACAGGTTCTCTACTAGGCCTTGTCGGAAATAAAGTTCAGATTGATATATGAGAATTACTTGAGTTCATATATGGAGACGGGGCGTGGAAGGGGGATATAAACCAAACCAAAATACAAAAGAGCGGAGGGGCAACAGTCCCGTCTTCAAGAAAATGTGTTTACAATGGATATTTTTTATGTTTTTTACGCTATATGCAATAAACTTAAACACACATTTTCAATACAATCTTCACACATGATCACGTGGACTACAATCATGCATATTGTTTTCAAATTCAAAGGAGCGACTCCTTGTGTTGCACATTAAAGACAAGGAGCCGCTCCAGGGCTACCCGTGTAGTCCTGGAGTGTGGCAAGGGCTTTAAGTAGTCACGCCGCACGTTAAATTATGTCAAATCATCGTCATCAAATTCAAAGGAATTACTAGCTACACATTCTATTAAAAAAAGGGGGTGGGGCTCTGATCACCTGTTTCTAAGCCTATGAAATATTAACGTTCAAGTAGGCCTATACGGATATTGAAACAAGTTATAGTGTTCCCATTACTCTGAAATCACAAAGGCTGGTTTGCATGCACGAAGTTAAGTTCGAAGATTTTAAAATCAAATTTAAACATCACTATCGAGTGGCGAATTTTATTTTAAAATCAAAACAAGAAAAAAATACCGCCTATTAAGCATTTCCTATTTATATTACATGATTTTATTCTTGAAATATTGAAATGTACCGGACATATTTTAAATAAATCAAAAATGTCGTCAAATTTTCTCACGGCAGATATTGTTCAGAAATGAAATATGCCGGCCTTAT
The DNA here is from genome assembly GCA_016161895.1 of Pinna nobilis. NCBI lineage: Eukaryota > Metazoa > Mollusca > Bivalvia > Pterioida > Pinnidae > Pinna > Pinna nobilis. The sequence goes on from JACSZP010023265.1 coordinate 3,151, forward strand.
TGGATTTTCGCTAAGAACTTTGTGCAACAAGTTCAAATTCAAAATCGAAAAATCAAGAGAGGATTTGGAATAGAGAGATCAAAGATGACTTTAACATAACGAAGAACACGGGATAAATCCCAGGTGATTTGCATGATTCATTTTGAATAGATTGTGTTTCTCCAACAGTACACAAAGTCGGTTCATCCAGTTTCTTACATCAGAGTTTCATTTGACAACGACTCACCATGTACAGATACTCGTGACTTGTAACAAATGTCATTATTTCCTTGTCAGAGTCGTAAACAAATTCAGCGATACATTTAATCGAAATAAAAATTTACTTTAAAGAGAAATTTATCGTTTTGATGTCGATCTCGCAGCACCTGTAAATTCCTTCGAGACAAAATCGTGAATACCTTTTTAACGAAGGTCTGAAATTACCCGTCCGTTCGGGGAAGACTTTCCTGGCGTTTGTTGATCACCTGTGAAATGGGATGATTTGTATCAACTAGGTTCAAGGATAGGGCTTGTCTCTATTTTCTGTTCTCGGACTTCCCAAATAAAACTGTTAAAGCAACTGACCCCTTGACTCTCATAGCCATATAGATTGTATTGTAATGTTGTTTAACGTCTCAAACAAGAATCTTTCAGTTACATCGAGACGTAACAATGTGTAGATGAAGGACGACAAATCGGTTTTGTCTATGCTCGGCACTTATGGCAGTTGAGTAGAAAGGGTTCTTTACGTACCAACGCTTACCATGACACGGAACCTCGGTTTTTGCAGTCTCATCTGAAAGACAGGAACAACCAATTCGAACCCATGACTTCTCTGTCAGAAGTCCAACACGCTAACTGCTATATGTAGGTCACGATGGGCCCAGCAAAATAAGTGCAATTGTGGTCCCTCACATATAAAGCACATCACTGCATGTGGTCCAAGCCCCTTACCTCTAGTTATAAGCACAGGTACGCTGCTGTCGGCTGTCTATACGTTAAACAACAGCAACAACTGCACATCAACAATGATAATATGGACGGGTCTAGAATGGGGGTCGGAAGGGTTCCGCATCTAGGCCCGTGACGAAATAGTTCCAAGATATCAATAACGTTTAATCAATCAAAACTTACAAATTCTTAGAATCAGACCTCAGGGAGATATTCGAACACCCATAAATTCTCTAGATATATTCCATGGATGAATAACAGCAATATGGTTTTTTGAATACCATTAAGACAATTAAATTAATTAATTAAGGCTACCATATTGCATGAGACCTATGACCTATGGCCAAAATATATTGTTCAATATGTTAGTTTGTCTACTACGGGGGTTTCGTGTTTCCAGATCTGTTCTTGGACACGGATTTGGACTTAGCGTAACGAATGATGTGTGGTAATATTTCAGCTGAAGCGAAAACTTGAAACATAGAGGACCACGGTGGTAAAGCATGGTTTTAAGGTGGAAAAGAATAAAATTTGATCGGTTTGAGATGTTGATACTTAGTTGTTGTTGCGTTTTGTTTAACGTCACACTCAAGAATATTTCACTCATATGGAGACGTCACCGATTGCCGGTGAAGGGTGACAAATTTTGCCTGTGCTCAGCACTGCTGGCCGTAGAGCAGGGAGGGTTCATTAACGTGCCAACTACTACTGTGACACGGGACCTCGGTTTTTACTGTCTCATCCGAAAGACAGGGACGGCCAACCGTGGAGTGGCGCCTGCGGGAATCGAACCCCGGGCCCCTCGGCTCGAAGTCGAACACGCTAACCACTCGGCTACGGAGGCCCTGTGGATACTTTGGCAGTTTGTCTTTAACGGGAACAGTCCCCAACTTTCGCAAACTAAATACGTCTTCACACAAAAGAGTTATACAAAGGGAAAGAATCACAAAACCTAAGTAATAGACCTCGTTAAAGAGACCACCTCAGTAATCGGACATGATTGAGTATGGCAATTACAATGAACGTGCACGCGGTGTCCTTTTGTATGTAGACTTTATTTTAGAAGTTGATTATACAGCAGAATGTCTGAACGAACTTGTAACAAATACCAGTAACATCGACTAGTTTATGGCAAATAAGGTAATTTCTTTCAACATATATACATTAATTCGCACACAGATACAGTACAGTTCTGGTAAGACGAATTATCCCCCCCCCCTCCTTAGTTTTTTCGTAGCATGTTCTGCTGTCAGAGCTTTGTAACCACACAACTATATCAATGTCAAAGTTCAAGGTGAAAATAACTGGGTGAGGACAAATGTCAAATGACTTGATATCTAAATGTAGCACTTGATATGGTTAAGGTGTATATTAAATATGAAAATTGAAAGCTTTATCCCGTTTTCCCGTCAGAAAACTCGGTTTTCAGAACTTGTTATCCGGGTAGGTAGACAAACATGTACCGGTGTGATTTCGAAATACTTCCAAATTTTGTTTGCACGGGGAGGGATATGCTATAATGAGAGAGTGTGTAAACAAGTATCGGTACAACTGCACACACACACACACACACACACAGAGAGAGAGAGAGAGAGAGAGAGAGAGAGAGAGAGAGAGAGAGCATACACGCGTCGGTCTTGGAATAAAGGGAAATAACTTTGTCCGTCCCACAACAATGAGCCATTATACTCCCATATTGTCGACTAACGTTTAACAGGCTGATGAATCCGATGAATGCTATTACATCCGGTACATAAGAGCGTCTACTTATGTATAAAAGTTAACGTGTACACGCCATATAGCAGATGACAGGTGGGAGACAAGGTAACTACGTACTTTTCCTGTGTACCCGGGAATTATAGAGGGACAGAGGCGGCGCAACGGTAGGTCGTCAGTATTTAATTATGGTGATAATTTTTTTTTGACACACAAGCAACTTATTTTGTCACATTTGGAGTAAAAAGTGAATTTTAGCGGGGTGACATGATAATACTCTAGCGGTCTACTTTAGCACCTTTCCATTTTTGATAAGTGTTTTTTTTTTAACTTGTGGTTTTGTACTTAATTTTACCATTTATTGTTTCAAGGCTGAGCTACGAGATAACAGGTACCCCAGATTGTTTTCTATGAAACTTTTTCTTTTCCGAACCACGTGAAAAAAATACATTTATTCTATTTTTCCTTATTAAACGATCCTGAACCTAAATTTTCTGTACTTTTGTGTGGGGAAAACCTGATGCGGAAGTTAGATATTCGAACAAACAAATACATGGATACATGTACATATATTGGGCTTACTTAGATGCGAGTTTTAGTCAAGACTTCCGTTTTTTTTTATTTCTTCTTTCTTTATTTAATTTTTTTACAAGTCAGATCAGTGGGCAAATATCATTAACCACTGACCACGTATTTTATACACGGAAAACCTTTAGTGCGAGTCAAACTTTCTGTTGCCTGGAGATTCAAACTGATGTCGCAAAGATTAATACGATAAAATCACCCAAATAAACATAAAAAACATAAATAAGTAAATAAATAAATGAATAGATAAATAAATAAATTAAAAAATAACTAAATAAGTGTTGTACAGAAGACATTTTCGTTGAATCTCCCGATTGCTTTCACAGATACCATGTTGGCATTCCATTGTGAATCACGTGCAGATACTATCTACCTATCACAAGTGAGCTGAATTTCCTTTGAACTGACGACAGAACTGTCGAAAACTTCTTTTAAAATTCTAAACGAGTGAATTGTGACAGAGTGCGGACCCTGAGTGAAAGGATCTCACGGAGCCTCGGTGGGGACGCTTAGATTTCCCCTATCCCTCGGATCGGATGAGGCAGTAAAAACCGAGGTTCTACGTTAAAGCCAGTGTCTGTATGTTAAAACCCAATTTGCTCGGTTTCTATTGGTACCGAATATTGGCCAAAATATACAGCGTTCATTGGCATTGTCGATCCTTCCATATGGGTAAAAGATTCACGAGTGGGACTTAAAACGATAATACATGTATAACAACAATCTATTACACAATCGCTAAATTCCTCATCAGGTGACAGCAGTTTATTGTTTATACTAAACAAAACAAACAGGACGAAATCAGGTGTGAATTTTACGGTGAATCATAAGCCTGATCTAGTTGTACTTAGGTAAAACGTGACAAAAGATCTGATGTTCTTTTTAGAAGATTAGCATTATGGTACTGAAACCGAGACGATTTTCTGTCGTGTAAAAAAGGGATAAATAGAAATTGTAAAACAAAATGTCCTTTCAAACTTTATTGATCAAATCACTCTTTTTCACCCGTAGGCAATATTTACTGAAATAACATCCGTACTGATAAAATCTCAAAATCGTTGGTCCACTGAAAATTTTAACATACTTTACACAACGCTTTTTATCTAAATGACGCCCATGGTTTCTGTGTCGCACAGAACGCCCGATATAACACTTTGATTTTCTTTAGCTGCTAAATATACATGTTTTACATGCAACACATCTATGTGGAATGTCGGTAAATAGGTTATTGTTTACATCAACACTGGCTTACAAAGAAGTTACGATAAAAGGTGGAAAGAAAAAGACGAGTTTACAATAGGCGACCAGAGACAAAGTCTACATGTACTCGAGCACGTAGGCTACAATAACGTCGCTATATCCTTTTACGTTTTGCTTCGATTTACGTAATTATGCCCCGTTTCGTTTCGTTCATTTTTGCTTCGTTTTATTCCGTTTCGTTTCGCACTTTACATGATCCCTTATACCATTTATGCATGTACATACAAAATGTTCACTTATCTAGTGGATTACTATTGACTTGTAACAATCAGAATCGATTTCCTCCGGAATACCGCCGCGTTTTTGTTTAGAAATTGTTCCAGTTACCCCACAACCCTTCCTTGTTTATGGTAGTTTACTGTCCCATAAAAGGTCAAAGACTGTTATAGCGGAGTTGCGAGGTAATCCAGATAACCGTTATGATTCTGCATTTATTGGCACCTTTGTGATCTTGTTCCTCATGTACACTTCCGGTTTTCATTTTTACCTTCACAGCGTTTGCAGCGAGGCTTATATCAACTATCCTTATGTGATTAACTCTATTTTGAGTAAAGAAATCCCAAGATACTGGTTAAAAATACCATACTGTTTAAAAGATACCGTACTGTTTAAAAATACCACATTGTATTATAAGTTGAGCATCAAATGTAGCAAGCAGAGAAAATTTTGCGGACAGACCGGGAATCGAACCTATGGCCTTCCAGATGCTAGCAGGGCGCTTTTACATACTGTTCTTGTGGGACTATCTATTCTTTGTTAAATCCAACCCGGAAATAAAGTTGAGGAATGTTTGCGTAACTGGTGAGAATATGTGTATCGCAGGCGACTAAACTACAAATGGTGTAGCTTTTCAGTCAAATCTGTTTCATGTGAAATTTATTTCAAAGGCATTAAAAAAATACGACAAGATTCAATCTCATGGCGACTTCATACATACATGTACGTCTGAACTGTAATAATGGAACAAATCGCTCTTTGCGCATCTAGTTGTGAACCTGGATGAAGTCAAAACTGGGCTATTGAACAGTGAGGCTGTTCTTTAGCGTGCTGCCGACAATTTGCTTGGTTGGTTGGTTGTTGTTGAACGTCTCCATCAAGAGTCTTCCTCTTATATGGAGACGTCACTGTATGCACGTCGTCGTATACGGTGAAGGACGACATTTGACCAGTGCTTGGCAGTAGTGTATATTCTTTAACGTTCCGACACTTACTGTTACACAGATCGACCTAGGTTTTCACTGTCACATCCGAACAACAAGGACAGCTAACCACAGCGTGGTTCGGAATCGAACTCACGACCTCATACTCAGAAGGCCATTTATCCGTTTAAATGGGTTACCATATTGCATATCCATCTATTCTTCCACACTTGGCCGCGGAAGACAATGTTTACAACACGTGAAAAGATAATTATGTCTTTCCCAGGGGAAGACAGCTCCTAGGAAGAGACAGCTCGCACGCGCTATGGCGTCACATACAGGAATGGGCTGAACGTTAGGCCTATATCAAGTTCCGTGTGTACAAACATTCTAGTCGTGGAAGTGTGGGAGAAAAAGAATCAAACATGGATGTACTAAGTGGAAAAGGAAATCTAAACCCTCGTGGCAAGAATCTAAAAGTCCAATCCTCGGGAAACCCTCGAATTAAGCAAACAGATTCTTACCACTCAGGTTGAGATTTCCCTGTCCACTCATCACACCCATTTAAGATTCTATTAATCCCTTCCAAGTATGCGTTATAATTGAGTTTTAATTTGGTTTATGTTAAATAATATTAAGCAGAGTTATGCCCCCATTGGACTTTATAATATTCATGCCAGCAGCTATTTTTGAGTCATATTAACACATCTAACTTTTCTTATACTGAAGTAAAAGCCTACTTTACTTATCCAGAAAAGAAGACAATATTCCTCATGGTCTGCATCTGAAACCACAAACTTGGTCTGCATCTGAAACCACAAACTATCTTTAAACCTAACAATGTAACATACTGTGCAAGAAAATATTAGTGTAGATGCTGGCACTGGAGAAAGCGGGCACTAATTCTCATTTAACAAGAAAAGTTTCTGATCAGTCTTTTTTCATATATTAAATTCTACATATCTGCAACAGAGGTAGATAATAAACTTGTGGTTGCATAGGAACTCAAAGGTACCTTGTTATCTAAGGTCATTTCCTGCACTGCGTCTTGTAGAGATGTGGCTGTGGGGTCTAAAATACACAAACATGAAACCATGTCATTTTCATCAAATTTGAATCACAGATTCGTTCAATAAAGACTCAAATACATTTTGTACACTATCAGCCAGTTGATTCTTTTATGAGAAGTGAAGAGACACAATTTTTCACAAGATTAACCTAAGTTCCAGCCAGCTGAAAACCTGCGCTGACTAGAGTTGAGAGATGAAATAGTTTAACCCTTACAACACCAATTGTCAAAATGGTATGATCTTCTCTGTTGTATTAGACTAATCCATTGCAGTTTGTGGTATTGAAAGGTAATTGTGCTTGTGCTCTGTAATAATGTGAAAGTCAGATGTTTTGAAAAAAAAGGCTAACAATGTTTATACTTTACATGTGAATTAAAAGTTGTAGCTGTATAACAGTTAATATAAACTCATATTTGAAACAGATTGGTATATAAAAAGTCCCACATAATGCAGTGACCATTTTAACCCTAACTCAGTTGGTTGGTTGCATTGTTTATTAACAACTCACTCAAAAATCTTTCCCTTATATGGAGACATCACCATATGCCAATGAAAGGTGACAAAGTTGGTCCATTCTCGGCACTTACGGTCGTCGAGGAGGAAAGGTTCTTATGTGTGCCGAGGTGAAATGGGACCTCCATTTCTACTGTCTCAGCCAACCAGAGTGTAGCACAGATTAGAACTCATGACCTCATAATCAGAGGGGGAAACACTAACCACTGAGCCACAATGCCCCCCTCCCCCTCCTAATTCAGTATCATCGTCTCCAGTACCTGGAAAGTGATGCGTGTCTACCCATCCACCATCTGCATCATCAGCTTCTATAACTTTCTCTTGTTCTTCTCTGTGACTGTCAACTTGCTTCACTCTTTTATAACATGGTACTAAAGGACAAAAAATATGCAAAATATTAAGTTATTGCTGTTCAGTGTTTCACTCAAGAATCCTTTCACTTGGATGGAGATATGATAATATGTCAGAGAGAATATTCTAAGTTTGGCCTCTGCACACCACTTAGGGCCATTGAGAAACGAGGGTTCATTAACATGCTGACAAACAACGTGACACTGGGCTTCAAATTCTACTGTCTCGTCCTGTAGAACAGGAAAAGCAAAAGGATTCTGTTGATTAGATAAAACATATATTCTCACTATCTGGATACAAACAAGCTACCAAAGAGCCAACTTTTGAGAAAATAAAATAGTCTGTGAAACATCAAAGTAATAATTGCTCACTACTGTCTACATTGTATCTTAATGTAGATTATTTGACCAAAAATAACTTTAATTTGATCAATCAGGCGCGTC
>JACSZP010023270.1:0-13023 GCA_016161895.1 Pinna nobilis
TATATATATACAATGAAAAGATGAGATGGTTGACCTACCCTTCAGATGAAGGTCCCTTTTCCCATGGGTGTTAGCATGTTTAAGAGCTGCTTCATGGCCTTGAGCGCCAAAGGTTGGCAAAATTTTATGAATCTTCTCCTGTATTCGTTAAGTCCAAGTATTATGGGATGATCTTTGGGTGGAACATTAAACAACAACAACTGAAAATACTATTCTCTTTCTTATCTTTACTTATTGTCCTGAATGTCTTGTCCTTCCAATTGTATCACAGGGGATATAAATTTAATTCAAGTTCAATCATTAGCTCACAGTATGCTTTTAAACAACCCACGTAGAGGTCAAATCTGATGAATTCGTTCGCAACTTCTCATGTCTATCATATGTCAACGTTAGCGACACTGCCGCCTTCATTTTCTGAAGGTAAGAATTTGATTGGTCGTTGACAGAGGTCATGGGATTTGCCCTCTAAATTTTGGTTAACTACAGTTTGTAGTATATTTCTTACAATTAGACTGGAGTGTTACTACCGTAGTAATAGTACAATAAACAGGCATTACATATGCATTGTATTCATGACAGACAAATTCATGCCGGCAAATACAAAGTCAGTACAACTATGCAAAGCAGATGAGGTATAAGAATTTTAGGTACTTGCCTGCCATATCGACCCTGCAGCCATCAATTTCAATATCACCAGTATTATTCGCTGAAACAAAAGAATAAACGAGATACATAAATATAGAACTGACATATTTCATTTTTCATCTGATTGCAATATGTTTTACACATACCCTGTATTCGACTGAAGTGACACTAGTAATACTACAAAATATACAGACATTGCTAAGTATCAATAAACGTGAGGACATTACATATATTCATTGTGGACAAAATTATTTCGGTAGATTTAGTGATCTGCACGACTATTCCAAAGAAATACTATATAGTCATAGTAGGTCCTTGCCTTTCAGATCAACCCAACTTGTATCACCTTCAATATCTATAGAGAGCTAATATAGTTTATTTTCACCCTAATTATACAATTATTGCACAATTATTCGATGAATATGAGAATGTATGGTGCACAAAAACAATGTCAACCGAGACCAATGGCTGAGGTTGTAATTTTTTTTTTCGTACTCAATAAAGTCTCATATTGAATCGAAACTAGTGCAATAATTACTTTTTAACATATCATTACAGAGAACTTGAAATTTTTATTAATCAATTTGGTTACATGTAGCTTTAAAGAGTACATTAATTAACAATATTATCCTGCATGGGCCAGAGTAGACGGCTAAAAATGTTGGGTGACATAATTGAAACATTATAACTGTGCAATATGATAAATTATCCAGTTTGCTGTGCAGTCTTACCTAAATGGTAAAAAATTCAGAAGTGTTGTTAGATTTCACAAGCCTACACTAATTTTCACATCAATCATAATATTTGAGAGCAAATGTTTTATGAAATCTTAATAATTATAGTAATAAGTTTTTTGGCAACAAGTCTGAAGACAAGCAACTTGGTGAAAAAACAAAACATTTTTTTCATGCATAGATTATGTTATTTAGCCTATCTTGTATTACATTATGTGAAAAACACTCATCCCATTCACACACACACACACACACACACACACACACACACNNGACTCGATGAGCGGATTCGCTGGCAACAATTGAAAATTTTCATAACAGCAAACATTATTACTATGGCGACTATAATTGCGACTAGGCATAGAATAGTGACTATTAATCCACTTTTTGAAGTGTTGTCGTAATTCCAAGTGCTGGTGGTTAATTTTCTACCATGAGTGGTGAGGTCTGTTGCTGGCAAAATATAAAACAATTTCTTTTATAAAAAATTATCGATGATCAACATTATCAGAATTGTTGAATCGCTGAATTTATGTACTTGTGCTTTTACTAAAGAATATTCTTTTAATTCTTCTTTACATATACATGAGTATTATTGTTCGTGTCTAATATATCACAAACTACAAACTCGTTAAGTAAGCTATATGTATCTACCTTCCACTGTCGTCCTATCCGTTCCAGGATTCTGTTGCTCTCCAACAGACCGGGTAGAACTGATCACATGGTAGTCTTTACACTCTTTTCTGTGAGAGGATTGCCAAGAACACTTCATGCAGGGTAACCGCAATTCTGGTACGTCCTCATAATACCTGTCAATATCAGAACCGTATCTGCCAATCAAAACACGAGTGCCGGCCACGTTTGGAGGGTCACACGTACTAAGAATTTTGCATCAGTGTTCTCCCCAGACCCTTATAGCGTGGCGATACCGCTACCCTCTTTCAATGAACCACCTTGCTATTTTCTTTCCCCCGCCCTTTTTTCTCTCCCACCACTCTATTTTATTTACATATTTAGCTACTTTTTATCAAGTTATAGTGATTCAAATGTTTATAATATTTATGTTTAAGTATTACTTAATATAATGCATCTCATTTGGCAACCATAGAATAAACAACTGTGTGGTGCAATGTGTTAGTATCTCTAATTTGGGTTCCACATGCACTAACGTATCCCTGTGATACCCAAAAGTTCTGGGGAGAACGCTGTGTATCCTATCTATTTAAAACTAATTTACTTATTTCATACAAAATGAATACTTTCTTTTGATCCAATCTGTTATGCCAGATCAAAAGAGAAATTACAGTTTCTGTTCTGAATTAAATTCTGTCTTTTCTACAATCCATTCAAATACAATCTATCACTGACCACACTGGACGAGTAATCAAAGATTGCAAAGCATATTTTGGTATTTTTCCAGGAAACAAAAACTTTCTTTTTCTTCTTTGGAAGTTTTATACTTTCTTATCAAACATGTAAATTTTGTTTCTAGCACCCATTTTTCATTCAAAACTGAACCACATCTGAATCATCATGAAACAACAAATAACTTAACTGGACAGGAACGTATGGCATGAACATGTAGCAGAGCTCCTCTCGACTTCGTGGGGGTGACTTCAAATAGTACATACCCTTGTAAGCAGTCACCACATTGTCTATTTTTGGTCAGATCACATGGGACTTTGGTAGAGCGCCCTTCGTATCTACAGTTCGATGAACACACAACACAGGTAAACCGGGTCTCAGCGTTGCTGTAGCTCCCATTCTGGCATGGCTTACAGACAGGACATTCCAATGCCCCATGTCTGTTGTCTGTGATGATTTCCTACAAATTACTTATGCTCAAGTCAAAATTCAGTGTAAGTAAAAACTAATTTTTTTTTGTGCTCTAGTTTTTCTGGGAAACACAGATTAGTAAATTAGAAGCATGTATGACTTCATGAAAAGAAAACACAAAATGGAAACAAAGGCTGATTTGGTAATTTATTTATGAAAACGTAAGAAGTTGTGTCGTTATACTATACGGGGTCAAGGTTATACAAGGTCACCAGTAGGGTAACTGGTTGAGACTGGGCACGTTGATCAGGATTCAATAAACACAGTGCAACTTTCGCAGATTTAAAATGCTGAATTAAATATTTTATCAATTGGCTCGAAAATACTGCTCTTGGGCAATCTTTTGCTCTAAAGATTTCACTGATGCGACAGTCTTGGGAAATGGCAATATCAGTTAAAATATATTACCTCTTCCTGCTTGCCGCAGAATAATCATGGTTTTGCTCTGTAAAATTAAAATTGAATAAAAAATCCTATTTGGCTAATCTATTGGCTAAAAGTTTTGAAAGTTTCGTGTGAAACCTGCAAAATGTTTATACTCTTATAACCTCAACAATACATTTACACATACTTTTGTCAATAGAGCGGACTTTCGATGATCTCTAGTAAATCTGAAATATGGGCTCTATTGCATACTTTAGTATCTGAACATCACACATTTCTGAAATTATCCGAATGATATTTGTAATTTTGTCTCCTTTTTGTTTTGGCCACGATTTTGTCTGTCGTTGACTTATTCTATTTGGAATGTCCCTTGGTATCTTCTATTTCACCCATTTTAACGTGGAAAATCTTTGACAAAGATGATAGATCTCCATATAGTGGAGCCTTACCTAATGGCCTCCTCACTTAGGAGACCATCTCACTAAACAGACCAATAAAGACTTTCAAAATTCAGTCTGTCTGAATAACTTTTCAGGCTATTTCAACTTCACGTAAGAGACAACAACACTAATCAGACCAATGTTAGCCACTCACTCGGGCGTCTTTATGGGATGTTCTACGATACACTATTTTGGCACTTGGAGAGTTTTTTTTACAAAAAAAAATGGACACAAACCAGTCTTACTAGGTAACACTGTAGAAAAATACTTTGATTCATTTTCATCAAGTTCATTAATTGTACATTGTATTGCTAAGAGTAACTCAAAAATAGAAATGACATTTTGCTATTTTACCCTAATATTTTACCATTTTACCCTAGAAATTTAAAAGAAATTTTAAATACCTGATACAACCAACTGGATCATTTAGAAAAGAAAGCATTTTTCAAGAGAACAGGTGAACTCACTTGGAATTTCCTACACCAATATATGCACATAACAGTCATATATACGTTTTAGCTGGATACAATGAGTTTCCTTGATTTGTCATTGTGTGTGTAGTCTTTCAGCTGTAGTGGACTTTGAACTCTAACGTTTTCATTGAATTACGCAGTTTAAAAGTAATGTTCTGCTTGATCAACTTCTATGTACATTTAACACATGTAGCCTACGATTATGTTTGGTTATCCTGCAGGACTTTTTTACTCCAGAAAAAAAGGAATGGGTACCTCGTTATCATTATAAAGGTTTTAAATATTCATCAGAAGGCCTTTAATTTCTGAGACTAAGGTCTGCATTTGATCATGAAACCTCGGGGTTTTCTACATGTATTGTAAATGAGTTATTGTTGATCAATCTTTAATCATGTAGAGCTGTGACAAATGCTCAAGTGAAGGGCTTCAAATTTTGTTTGGTAAAAAATATTCTTAACAGAACTTATCAGAAAATGAAGTTTTAAGAAACACTTTAGATGCACTGAAAATAAACTAACAAAGAAAATGATATTTATGAGTATGTTAGTTCAATAGAACATTCGTATTAAAATCACACAACTGACTGCCTAAAGTTGGTCCGAGTAGTGAGGTGGTCCCCTATGTACAATCGAGCCTGGTTATTCAGAGCTGCCAACTGACTGTCTAAACTTGGTCTGATTAGTGAGGTGGACGCATAAATGAGGTTTAAATAATTAGAATAGTGACAACCAGACTATAGTCCTTATTATGAGATGGTCTGCTAAGTGAGTTGCTCTTTAGGCAATGTTTTAATGTATTAAGCTGAAGTTCAACAATAATAATTGGTCCATGCTTTTATTTTCTTACCTTAAAGGAATCTTTTTCCTGGCCAGCCTGACATCTACATGGGACGCACTTTCTCACAGAAGAATCGTAGCGCTCAGAACCTATCTCACAAGGTCTACCAGCATGTGACAGTGCAAGCACAACAAGAAACAGCAAGAATGGAAACCAACAACCTTGGTAGCTGAACATTATTCTGCAAATGATTCATTGTTATGTTAAATAATAAGCATGACTGCTCATATCCCTTCTAGAACATCTGTGAATTTTTTAATGTCCTACAACAAATTTCATTCTTTCGTCCACCTGAATTTAAATTGAAATTCTAACAGAAACATACATGCAGCCTATAGATTGTCCGGCTATCTCCTATATGTATGCACAGTTTTAGAAAGTCAACTTTGACATTTTGGAGAAAACCCATGCATTTTTTTTCACATGTTGGAGATTCAAATAATAAAACAGAATACATGAAAAAAGGATTTTGGGGTTTTTTTTTCAGTAGACCTAATCTGATTTACTCTGTTACATATACTTTTTCCACTAACATGGGCGTCAGAGGCACACTTCATTCCTGCAAGTAATCATTAAATATCTATTTATTAATTCATTTAGTTATTCATTGATCTCTTTATTTATTTTTGTATCTCTATTAGTATTCAATTTATCCATACCATCATTCATTTGTATAATTCTATGACAGTGCCTCGGTAGGCAAATCTCTAGCCTATCACACAGCGAGCACCGCCAGTCGTACAGTACATGTAAATGTAAACACTCGGGTGACGCAACAAAGTATTTTTAACTACATATACTAGAGTATAGATATAGCATGAGTGTTTTAGTGGAAAAAATGAAATTTTACGCGTGCGATTCCATATCTTAATCGCAAAATATATATTTTAAATGCTTAGCAAAATATATTACACGGTTGCGCATGTTATTAAATGAAAAATCACCCTCTAGTGATGATATTACATAAAACATGAAAAAATATTTCCATACCATAAAGTCAAAACGTGCATAAATAATGGCTGTCTCGTGACTTCCTCGTGGAATTTACGCAGAGAACTAAACAAACCTGAAAAACAATATTTTCATGCAATTACCTTGTATAATTCTTTGTATATGTTCTTGACTCAATTGAAAAGCAACTGGTATTCTATATCGGTTCTGTTGGGTCAAATGAAGAGGGAAACGATACGAAACATGAAATACTGACCTTTCGCTAAAACGTAAACATTGGCGTACTTTGAAATCTGGGTCAACAGTCGGGTATGAATGAAGTTTGTTATTTGTTTACATCGGAAACCCGTATATGGAAGTCGCCGGATATACACGACAAGCTACGAACATTTCTAATGTCATGTGTTATGGGTTTCGATTTATTGAATATATGCTGTCTGATCAGTTTATAGTCTATTTGATGTTTGAAATTGCACGTGGCACGCGATGCATTAAACCTATTATGACTCTTTCACTTGTGAATCGTGTCTATGGTGTTGTCTGGTGAATTTTCGACTCGGGATCAACGATGTAGCTGTGTCTATACGGAATTCTCAGGACTGCAAGGTTTCCTCGGAAATGGGCCATGAGAGCTAGATTAGCATATTTATCAGACTTACTTGGTACCATATTTGGTTTAACGTTCCCAGTCATGGAAGTCCCTGTCACAGTAGAAAAAGGGGTCATTATGAACGAATACATGTTTAATTAGTATTGTGGTAAAATTGGGATATGAAAATTCATAAATATGGGATAATTGGGATCAAACCAGTTTCTCAATTTTGTTGATTTCCCCCCGCTTTACAGAAAGATTACTGTTAAATATTTATAATGACTTAAAGTAACACTAATCGTTACCATTTTATATAAAAGGAAGGGTCCCATCTCATACATTATTGCTTTTACTGTTACTATCGGAGAGGAATTAACATTCCCAGTCATGGAAGTCCCTGTCACAGTAGAAAAAGGGGTCATTATGAACGAATACATGTTTAATTAGTATTGTGGTAAAATTGGGATATGAAAATTCATAAATATGGGATAATTGGGATCAAACCAGTTTCTCAATTTTGTTGATTTCACCCGCTTTACAGAAATATTACTGTTAAATATTTATAATGACTTAAAGTAACACTAATCGTTACCATTTTATATAAAAGGAAGGGTCCCATCTCATACATTATTGCTTTTACTGTTACTATCGGAGAGGGATTTTAAATCGGGTGACCTTTTCACAATTTTTTTAGAATACGTTTCCGAACAGTAGTGGAACTTTGTGTGTTAGGGTTGGGGTTTAGGGTTGGTTCATTATCATTTGTCCAACTTTTGATAATTATATACAGTACAGGTAAATTTCCAAAGTTGGATAAGTGAAACTTGGGACTATATGTAATTATCTATGGCTGTGGTAAAGTGTGATAGGAAAAATGTTCCTGAAATATTGCCTGGCCTGTCTTATGTAATATCTGAGTTCCAAATCTTATACTTTTCTATACTATTTTTTATATAAAAAAAATATTACAAACTGTTTAATCTAAAACTTAAATCAGATACAATGTACATTACTTGAGGAAGTTAACAACAGCAAAAATTATTAAATACATTTTTATTTGAAAACATGAATTTAAATTGTATGGCTTTTTTACTATCAACATTTAAAATTCAATACAAATAGTAATAACTTCTTCATACTCATTGTATCATCAATCACAAACTATTACCATACTTTATACTTTTCAGACTTTATAAAACAATATGTAATCTGAACTGGGCACTTATGTTCTCAGATACTTTAGAAGAAAAGCACATGAAGATCATAGCATCATTTCACTATAAAACACTAGAATTCACAAACGTATGTCCATAGACCATATACATTGTATCAAGATCACTTGTCAATTTAAAGTATCTAATATTTTCCTTCAACATCATCACTTATTTTACTGATAATTATTCAGCTTGGTCTGAGTGTTCATTTGTATTAGCACATGAAATGTTCACCTTTTAAAACTCATCATAAAATGTCATTGATTTTGTATACTTACCTAAAAACTTGAACATTGCATGGTTACTATTTAAAAAACACAATAATTCTAAGTTAAGTGTTAAAACTAAAATACATTTCCTTAATTTTTCGCAGTTATTTTCTATATTATAGAATTCTTATATTATATAGAATATTATAGAATATATTATTTCTATTGTTTTTTAAATAATTTTAACTTGTGTTGAAATTTAGATAGATTTCCTGAATTTACACAGGTATTTTCTTTAATTTCTTAAATAATTTTTATTTAAGTGCCAAACTTTAAATACATTTCCTGACTTTAACAATTATATTCTTAATTCCTCCTAATTACTGTAAAAACAGTTCATTTGTGTCTAATTTGGATAGTTGGATAAGTGAGAATATGGAATTATCAAAAGTTGAATAAATGAAAAGACACCTTAAGGTTAAGCTTAGCAATATCGATTATGTCTCATCAGACATGGGTGTAACACAATACTATAGATTATTTGTAGAAAACTGTTTTGGGCAAATAAAGGTGAGTGACAATGAGGTCGGATGGAGATAAGGTGGCTTTAAAAGGGAAACAGTATGATCTGAGAAAAGTGAGACAAATTGATGTTCTGTATGACAGACGGTAGAGAGCGTTTCTTCAGTTGATTACCATGGTTATTAATTAGAATTATATAATATCTTATATTTCACAGTATAATAGGAACCTTTTTTAGTTAGTGAACATGTCATGCGTTTATTTTGTTACAAATTACCACATAACACCGAGGCATGTATGCGTTAAATACGTCAAAAATATTGAAAACTAAATGTTATCAAACAAATCTATCTAGGTCCTATGTAGCTGGGGTCCTAATAAAGCTTACCTTATAAAGTACTTTTTTATTATCAGTATGGAAAAGAAGCGGTACATATACTTCCTAACCTGTCTTAATTAGAGACTCACTGAATTATAATACTACCTGTCTTATGTGACCTAGATGTATGATTCCAAAATGGCCTTTGCATTTATTTATTGTTGTTGTTGTATTGTTGTTTAACGTCCCACTCAAGAATATTTCACTCATATGGAGACGTCACCGTGTGTCGGTGAAAGGCGACAAATTTTGCCTATGCTCGGCACTGCTGGCTGTAGAGCAGGGAGGGTTCTTTAACGTGCCAATACTGTGACATTGGACCTCGGTTTTACTGTCTCATCCGAAAGACAGTGACGGCCAACCGCGGAGTGGCGCTCCGCGGATTCGAACCCGACCCTTCGTTCGAAGTCGAACACGGTAACCACTCGGCCACGGAGGACCCGCATTATCAATCACTTGAGTTATGTGATCACCTGTCATATGTGACCTTTATTACCCTACCTTTGGACAATCTCTTAAAACAGGTTAGACCGTACTTTGTACTTATCAAATATGCATATGTTTTAAAGAGATATAACTGTTCACTTCCCATACAGAATAAATCTTCTGTTGTAATCATTAGATATAGCACTTGTCATGTCTTATATTTCATTATACAGTCGAACATGGATATATTGAAAGCGAAGGGGTTTCATTTTCTTTCAAGTTAACAATGTTCGCATTAGCCGGGTTAAACGAGTAATAAAGGAATTTAGCCAGGGAATGAAAATAATTTCAAATTAAGTGGGATTACGGATTTCAATATATAAGTGTTTAATGCAATTGGGTTCTGTTGTAACTATATTTCATTGTTTATGTCATCAATATTTGCGCCATATTACAGGTAGTGTCCATTTCTCGCAAAAGTCTTTTTCTTTGTTTGTTTGTTTTACGCCACTCTCGAGTCAGTCATATAGTGACTTCCATTTTTATGGGTTCTGGAGGGAATCCTTTCACAAATTTTCTAGGGACCGCCGTGCCCTACTGGTTAGCGTGTTCAACTTTGAATCGAGAGGTCAGAGATTCGTGCCCAAGCCACGATACGGGTTGACTTCCCTGTCCTTCCGATGAGACAGTATAAATCGAGGTCCCGTGTCACAGTAGGTATTGCCACGTTAAAGATCCCTCCCTGCTTCTACCTCCATAAGTGTCGAACATAGACAAAATTTGTCGCCATTCAGTCTTGGGCCCTCCATTAATTCTAACAGAAATAAAATATCGTCAGAAAGATATTTTACAACTTGAATTTTTTTAAAAAATCGGAAATCAAGGTTATGCTAGAATTTAAGGATACATCCGTAAGTTTGGGTTATAATGCTAGAGTATTGATGTGCATAGTTAAGGCTATCAGTTTTGTTTCTATAACAAGTTACTGTCGATTTAGCTTATCATAACATAAATTATATCCTGTGATTTTGAGTTGTATACGCTCTAAGATTTTATCAGCAACCTACGGATGTAACTTGTAATTGTAGCATAAACTTGTTTCCGATGCTTTAGAATTATGCATATCAAAGGTTTTGCCTTTACGTTACAAAGTTTCTTCCTTCTTACTAAATGGGCTAAGGGAAACTTTTTGAAAACACTCGTCTAGCGGACAGGTACTCTGTGGAGAGAAAAAACAATTTAAATCTATTTTTGCTAGCAAATTAACATATCTATTATTCAAAATCATCTTGAAACAAAGAGTCTTCAAGCTCATTTTTCCCTGAATTTCTAAACAGAAGACGATTACTGTGGAAGGTGCATTTAGAAAACACTGTTAAATAACCATAAACAAACCAACACCTTGAGTCCTCTGGATTCTTACATATATATATGTATATGTGAATGCATACATATATATGTAGTACCTTGATATTTCGAAAAAAAAAATCACTTCCTAACAAATATGACGAATTACTGCCATATTACTAAGAATCTTCGACAACAACTTGTCCACCAGCAGTGCTATGGAAAAATAAAATGTAGAAGTATAAAGAGATATCCGAAAAATCCAACTTCAATTAAATACGACTAATTACATAACAAATAAGATAACAAAAACTTTTGATATGTCTAATTAAGATATATTTATTTGCAAAAATTTTACATTATACTTGTATATGTCTTTATTCAATACCTGATGTGTCAAAATTTATTAGAATATTATTTCTTGATATTTTTTCTGAAAATTGCACAATACATATGTACTCAAAAATAGAAATATTGATTTTAACTTCAGATATAAAAATATAATAGTAATTAATGCATGAACATTTTACGCGTCAACTAAGTGAAAGAGAGTTATGCATGCTTTTGATGTTTTTTATACATTGATTTGATCAAGCCTAGATAATAATAGTCATTCTCACTTCATCATACGATTTGAGTTTCTGTGTTTCAAAGGCGTTCTATAGTTATTTTGAAAACAACAACATCTTATATAAATATTTAACATCCAGAAAATGTGAACAATCCAATGATCTTTTCTTTTTTTTTTTTTTTACATAAAAATATCATTATATTTGTTTAGTATGTTTTCAAAAATGTACATTCATTCCGTTTTCATTTCGTACAAAAAACTTGTTCATATGTTCTCTCTCTCAGAACGGACTACATATTTTCAAATGCTGCAAAAGTGTTACAAACTACAAACAATTTTTGTATAAAGCAAACAAAAATTTGGGAATGCAAAAAAAAAAACAAGAAATGACAAAATGTACAATGTGAAAAATGAATATAAACTTATAAAACAAAACAGACAACGATAAGTTCTAATCAATTAACAACTAAACTGCATTTTGTGCATTATATTTTTCCATTTACATATAGTCAAATAAAATGATTGCAAAATAACAATGAAAGACAAAAGGGCAAACGTAAAACATGGAGAGGTACCGATGGATATTAGGATACTCGTAGTCAGAAATCAAAGCCAGACAAAGTAAAATCACACCCAGAGTTGTCTGATTCTGGCTTTATCAGGAACTCCTCTGTTGTTTTTGCGTTGTTGTTTAACGTCCCACTCAAGAATATTTCACTCATATGGAGACGTCACCGTGTGCCGGTGAAGGGCGACAAATTTTGCCTGTGATCGGCACTGCTGGCCTAAGAGCAGGGAGGGTTCTTTAACGTGTCAACACCTACTGTGACACGGGACCTCGGTTTTTACTGTCTCATCCGAAAAACAGGGACGACCAACCGCGGAGTGGCGTTACGGGAATCGAACCCCGGACCCCTCGGCTCGAAGTCTAACACGCTAACCACTCGGCCACGGAGGCCCCAGAAATTCCACTCAAGAATCTTTCACTTATATGGAGACGTTACCATGTACTGGCATAGCGTGACAAGTCTTAAGCTCGACACTTGACCGTAGAGCAAAGGATTCTTTAACATACCAACCCTTAATATGACACAGGACCTCGGTTTATCCAATTTACCTCGTGATCAGAAAGAACGCAAGCTAAGCACTGAGCCATGGTGGAACAGAAACTCTTCACTGGCATCATATGCATTGTTTGTAAATAGGGATTTCATAGTGATATTGATAGTGAACAATGTTGAAATTATATATATATAACTTGTTGTCATTTTAGATTAAAGGAAATACATTTGCGTATCTAAAATATGGTTTAATATCATTATGTAGATTTTTTTCCAAGGTGAATAATGTGGTTATCTAGTAATGGCAGTCTTGTGTAGGCATGTCAGCAAATAATACTGCATGGTGCAAGATAATGAAGAATGCACTACATTGGAGTTCCAGATAAAGACAATTTATGGATA
>JACSZP010023278.1:0-10506 GCA_016161895.1 Pinna nobilis
CTGTTTTTTAAACCTAGGCTATATCTAACCGAGGGTTACAATTTAACCAGCTGTTGCAAAACTGGGCCCAGGTACCCAGGAAGAGTCAGCCTCTACCGATACCAATACCCATCATTTTCAATCTATAGCTGTAACCCAATAAGGTAAATCCCGTACAATGATGAAATCATATTTAGACACCGTTTTAATGCTGAAATTGAATAGAAAAGGAAAGAGTTCTTATCGAATTTTAATCTGTGTTATCGGCCAGCAAATTGATCTGTGTTATCATACAGCAAAGCGCATCATATGCGACTCAATGTGCAGAGAAGGAGATATCTCTGATGCGGGTGTCTTCAAAGAAAATTGTTATGCATCTTCTTTTTTCCAGAATGATGACCTTTTTCACTTTTTTATATTTTCAGGGAATTTGATATTTAGTTATAATTCATAAAATAGACCAATACCATTTTGTATATTTTATCAAACATTTTATATTCATTTCATATATTTTTTCAAGAAATAAAATGCAGAATGATCATGATTGAATGAAATATTACCTTGTGGTTTACTTGTAATAAATATGATTTCATTAAAGTCTGGTTTGAAACATTACAATTTCTCTTTTGTCTTAAATATTTTTAAAATATTTTGTAAGAAATAACACTTATGATCATATAATGTTTACACACTTATCATTTCAAATATTCATACATTTAGCAATGGGAGGCAATATATATTTTAAGTAGACAATCCAAAAGTTTCGAGAAAAATCATTTGTGAAAAAGTTTTCTACCTTTTGATAGCAAAACCATTATTTCAATATAATTCACCCTGACTCTAGACCCGTTTCCTACCTTAATAAATAACAATAGTCAACACCCATCCCGGGGGAAATGAATGCATAGACAGTATTCACCAATAGTCATGTTTCTCCTCTTACATTGCTTTTTACGTATATATCTTTTGACCGCCAGCATGGAACTATTGCATTTTTCCACCAGGGTTGGGGGGTGGGGGGGGGGGTGTTCTTAAGTTTTACTTTCAGACAAACTTTAAGTTTATTATTTCATAATGTAATGAATAAAATTAAACTGGTTCTTTATGCAGATAATTTGATATCTAGCAAAATGTAAAAATAAGCCTTATTGATTGCATTTCAAAATTTATAAAAGAACAATATTGTAGTCACAGCTTATCAACTGTTCAATGAAATCTATGTTCTTGTAGATGGAAATTTAGGATTCGTGCCTTTAGAAGCAAAGGTAATGGAACTAGATTACAAGATTAAGAAAGGCAATAACTTTAATTATATATTTGTATTAATGTTATATTTTCATTAATAGATATTCTTCAAACTGAATCCTTTTTATCCTGTGTGACAATTTAGATGAGTTCGTTTAGAATTCGATCGGTCTTGCAATTTCAGTTTTCGAGCGGTTTTGATGAATTTTGTTGAAATGCTTTTTTTTATGATTTTTCATTTTTACTGTATTTGCTTAAGAAAATAAATTAGAAAAAGCACAGTAAATATGCATGTAAAAATGATAATGAAGTAAATTTAAATTAATATATACTTCAATCTTATAAGAAAATCTTTGTCAGAGACAATATCTAATGAAATACCTGTTATTTTGAAAAGGGTGGCGTACATATCCATTTCAAATATGGTTATTTTCATCTCTCATTATTTTCAAATACTTTTCTGCATAAAACAAACAAGAAATTTCTAGTCGAAAAGAAAATCCGTACACTTATCTTCCAAAAAGGGATTAATAGGATTATATACATGTTCAAATGTATTTTACGTAATTCCTCGTGTAGACTTTTCATATTTTAACGTTCGCACTTCAAAAGTAATCATAAAACAACTTTAACATGTAGATGGATATGAAAAGATGACTATCAAAGTGGAAAAGGACTCTACAACTGAAGGAGAATTGAGTAGTAAATTGAAGGGAGAATGCTGACTATAAATAGTTAATTTTCCCTCGAGGATGGCAACAAATGTATGTGGCCATTTTCGGAATAAAAATAAAGTGAATTTTCAAATTTATAGATTTTTAGACCATGTATGACATAGGCATTCCCTCCTGAAGGAAATAACTATATAGTAATATTCCCCCCTTTTCTAGAATCACCATTTTCCAATCCCCAGAGTCATTTTGCCCAATAAACATCTCCCTGATAATAGCTTTATATCTTTTATTCGGATAATGTTTGGCACATCTCCTGACGTCGGGTATTTGTATATATCGTTTATCTAAATAATGTTCGGCACAAAAATTTATATTTCAATCTTCTAAAAAATCCAGTTCTACAAACAGAAGTTGCCTAAAAGATTTTATGGCAACTGTATAATCCAACTTTCCCTTCACTCCTTTTCATTAGTTCAAATGTTTGCTTTTTTTAAATTGTGATCTCTGGATTCCTTTGGACATAACGAAGCTTATGCTTTAAGTACTCCCGAAAAATGAATAAATGTGCATCAGCGTTGTCAAAAAATACATTTTAGGTTGACATAGGTACTGAAACCATTGGAATATTTTGTTTTATTTTACGATTTCTATTCATTATCGAGATTCTTAAAGAAGAAAAAGGGGTACAATAATTATAACATTTAGACAACAACATTTCATTTAGCAAAATTCATTTCCGAGTTAGCATAAAAAATCATATATGATATCATATTTTAAAACCATTGAGCGTTTTAAGTTAATTCAGATATGGTTTTCCTATGTGGAAAGTCTGACATATACCCGTCTAAATTTCGCGCCAATGAGAATTTGCTGAGTTATTTCGAATTATTATTATCAATGTGAAGTTTTAAGCAATTTCAAACGCATCTAAATCAATATATATGTATTAAATATAATTTTCTCTGAAATACAAGCAATAATTCGAAATGCAACATCAATGCAGATGTAAAATGATTGATGAGCATCTTATTTTCTTTATCTACTGTCATTTTACTAGTTTTGATTTTTCAAGACATTGAAAAGTACACTGTTATATATTTTAGAGGCTGATATGTAAGTTTGTTTTATGAATTGGGGTAAGAAAATCTTTTAGAACCATTCTAAGAATGCCGAAATATTGAGAAAAAAGTTTCATAATGATTAAAAATGCTTAACTAGAATCCGGATGAAATGATTTTTATACATGGATGGAACATTTCTCTTTAACAATGACATATTTTTAAAGTAATCCATAACGGGTTGAAATGAATTTAATCGTTGGAAAAATAATGAAAGTATAGATGTAAACATGGGGGAAGTAGAAGATACAAAGGGGCAATCACTAATCAAAATACCAATGTATTGAGGCAAACTAGATATTTCATAGAGGTAAGTACTATAGCCGATGCTTTTTAAATGTTGCTTCTCATTT
The DNA here is from genome assembly GCA_016161895.1 of Pinna nobilis. Taxonomy (NCBI): domain Eukaryota; kingdom Metazoa; phylum Mollusca; class Bivalvia; order Pterioida; family Pinnidae; genus Pinna; species Pinna nobilis. The sequence continues at coordinate 3,370 of JACSZP010023278.1, forward strand.
TCTCTTTAAAATCTAAGTATTGATGAAATGTTGTTGCTCTTGACAAACCTGTTAGAATTGTGCAAATATCTTTCATTATTAATTCAGACTTGTTTTCGTAATTCTATTAGCTATGCTTCTATATGAAATTTAAAGATACAAATATTCAATTGTCTAGGAGGCGAAATACAAATCTCGTGAACTTTTTAAAATCACAGAGATCCGGTTAGAGATTGGATTAGGTAACAAGAAGGTTATTCTTTTGAAATTACTTACCAGAATTCAAATGAGAACAACCCGTTTAAGGAAGATTTAAATTAAAAGCATAATCGAATGAGATTCTATCAATCTTTCAATTGAGGAATGAAAAATGAAGAAAATGAAAGTTGACTGAAGGGTCAATCCAAAAGGAAGAGTCATACATAAATAAAGCTTTTTATCAAATGGAAGTATAAATATTGATTCATGTACAGTCTACTTTTCGGGAAAATTATTCTTTGTATCAAATTTAAAAGAAAATTAATTTCATAGAAACGTGACGTAAAAGCATCACATGCTCGTTTAACTCAGTGTTGACTATCGTTTGTACTATTTACAGTTAAACAGAAAACAGTTATTACAAATAGTTTTTGATAAAAAGAAACATTATTATCAAGTTGGCAGTGTATTTTTGGACAGTAAATAAACACGCACCAAATTTATGAATATGAAACAGTATATAATTATGGTCTTTAGAGCAATTGAATACATTAAATAATATACATAAATAACACCCACTACGGTCATGTGAGAAAGTTTTCCGCCATACTATACATGTATAACCGCATACGTAAAGTATTTTTTTTATAATGTAATCGTGTTGCTTTTGAAAGTCCCGCTCAATATTCTTTCTTTCATTTGTAGAGGTCACCGAATATCTATGAAGGGCTTCAATACTGGCTCATCCCCGACTCTCGAGACCATTAAGTAGCGAGGAGTCTTAATAAAACATGCCGCCATCTTCACTGGCATGAAACGTGAATATTACTCTCTTTCTCTCTCTCTCTCTCTCTCTCTCTCTCTCTCTCTCCCGAAGAACGGGCTATGTAATTTCTTTTTACCGAGGTTCAAACACATGGTCAACCGGTTTAAAAGTAAATTTTTGTTGCTTGGATGCATCGTCCACAAATTATATTTGAAATTTCTATCTTCTGAAATTGACTGTCCACGACCGAGCAGCAAGGGAAGCTTACTCCTCCATGACACCTGATCCCACCTCTGGGTTATCATTGGTCTATATTTGCCAAATATTCATCAAAATTGATTGTTCGTGCGATTGATACATTGGTTTCTCTTATTTTTTTATATATATAATTAGAATTTACAGAAACTTAACTTCATCCTCGAATACATAATGACGACAGTAACAACAGCAAAGCATGGTTTTCATAAAGTTTTCATATACATATACACACTTAACTGGAATATCTTCAGAGCTTGCCTTCGTAAAGACTGATATTTGTATCAAGTAAGTATCGTTTTTATTGTCGTTAAATGTCACCTATCGTTTATATGAAAACGTCATCGAATGTAATTTCTGGCCAATACAGCAAGTAAACTATAAAAATACTTCAAGATTGAAACACCTTTAACCATTGTTTTTAAACTTTCCCCATGGATCTTTACTCTATTCTAAGAAAATGTGGCATTGGGACAAGCGATTTTACTTGTTCTTGTGAAAATTTTTATTTTGAAAATTTTTACAATTCTAGTAATTGAGGCTTTTGTGGTTATGCGGATGCATCTTCACTTTCAGGTCGTGATATCATAGGCTCGAATCCGCTCGGTGACTTTTCCAGTCCTTTATGTGAGACACAAAAAACCCCAGTCCTGTAACACCCGAGATGTCGGACTTTAAGAGAGCCATCACTGCTTAGTACTCGTTGGGCACGCACCAAATTTACCCCCTTTGGCACAGGGATCCATATAAGTAAAAGATTCATGAGAGCGACGTTAAAACAAAACAAAACAACAAGTCAATTATCTTTTGGTAAACTTACGTGAACGTTCATGAACAAGTTTCTTGATTCGTAACAATTGGATATAAAGTCCTTAAACTTAAGGTACATTTAAATCCAAACAGAATGAGTTCTTTTTTTCAAGTTTTCTTAGACAATATTTAAAATGTAATGTTAATCTAAAATTTGAAGGAGAAGAAGGACAATAGATTGAAATATTAGAATGCATGCAGTAAAGCATTCACTATTTCTTTAAATCGAAGTAGATATTGGAATATTCTAATATGTATTTTAAAAGTTTTAGGTTATTCTCAAATCCGTTCCGGAAATAAGTAAATTTGAAGAAGTGTCAATGGTTATTTGAAAATCTAAGTCCTTAAATATGAAAAATCTAGGATAAGGACAGTCTCAACGTGGAAAACAAATACAAATCCCTAACGGGATGTGACTAGGTGTCCGAAAGGAGTCAGCTTCCCCTGTTAGCATGGTCGTTTTAAGGATCATGTCTTATTGTTTTCTTTACTTGTAGCATAGATAAATACGCCGTAGGTATTGGATACACGATTCTTGAATCTCGGGGTAAATATCAATTAAAATAAAAAATCTCCGATGAAAATCATTGACATATCAGTATACATAAAAACCGCGCTTAACGTTCTTGATCCATTTGAACAATTTCTAATTAAATATCCGTGAAAATAAAGTTGTATATATGCTTATTTCATGCTACATTTAAAGGAACAAATTCTAATTTGAAAATGTCTGTAACAAGGAACTTCAATCATTGTCCGATAATGTGATATCAAAAAATATATACAAATTCCATTGAGGTAATATTCAATTTTTATAGAGTTGAGTTATCTAAAGTTACGACGGTCCTAAGGAAAAGAAAGAGAATCAGTTGTAATGTTTTATAAAGAATGAACCGAAATATAGTACAATAATTTCATACGAGTCAATGAGGTCTTCAGAAAAATGTATTTTGCTTCTGATGATTTTTTTTTACATAATGATGATAATCAGAAAAAATACGGATAATTTGGGCATTATGACTGTGGGGATAAATACCCTCCCCTACAAAATATGGATTGAATGGCTCTTACTTAGGACTCGAAATATATCTAATTGTAGATTAATTATTGCAATTAAGACTAGGTATACATTATTGGCTTTTATTTCATTTTAGTTGTTATCAAATAAGGTACTAGGAGTAATATAATGATTCTCAAAAACTACCTTATTTCATGTTTGATACGGTTTAAATAATAGAAAACCAAAAGAAAAATCACCTTCAAAATAAGAAAAAGTACATGTATTGAAAGTTGAGTAATTTTCACGACTTATGATGTTAAATGTAATTAAGAACAAACACAAGGTTGATTTCTTTTCAAAGAAAGATGCGCCTTCCTGTCAGTTTAATCTTCATCTCATGGTGTTATATTCACGTCATTTTGAAATAATCCATTGCAATATGGGCAATGCTAGATCAACATTTTCACAACTTTAGTATGAACTATTTAATGATAATCTTTTCTTAATATTCTTCTTCTAGAGTTATCGGTTTTTTTATTATTTATCTTTGTTTTTTTTAGTTATTGATGTACCCGGTATTGTATGTTTCGTGGACGAATATTGGTGACTATTATTTATTTATCCTCTCTAAAATACAATATACTTATTAACGCCAATACTATTCCAATTTTCTTTAAAATGGACACTTTTCCATATATAAATGTCACCTTGATTCCTACATAAAGAAGTTTGTTGGAAGATGAATAAGAAGAACTCCGATGATAAATTGCGCCGTTCTGTTTTTTATCATAGCTGCCCTTTGTATCTATGAAAATGTACCTATTGAAATTGACAAATGTATTCAATAGACGCACTTAGATGTCTTTTTTTAATAGTTAATCGTTTTGTCTATTCTTTTCACAATTATTGAACTGCCTTTATCAGTGCTAAAAGAAATGCGTTTACATGGGGTTGACCGAATTGCAAGCCATAAATAAATGAAATAGTATATTTCTTTCGTTTTCAATTTAATTATATATTCTGCTAATTAAAGTGCATGATGTCATACCTTTGCTATTTTATCTTATCATTGAGGTAAATTCTTAGGCCATGACGTTCGTTCTAGGGAAATCTTAATTTGCTCAAACCGATGAAAAAATGATACATGTACCCATATAAATGATAAAGAGTTCATGGAACACGGGGAAACGGGATATGATGATGTAACCTGACACTTTCATTTCTTCTTTGATATCATCTTTATATCTTTGTTTATGTATTTCTTCCTCTATATCTATCAAATCAAGTTTAAAGACGCACTATTATGTAATCAAAATAAAGTAAATAAACCTTCTTTTAAATATAAGAAATATTGAATAGATTTAACGAAAATCTTCAGATAAATCATATAGTTTTCATATCATGTAAATACCATGGTTTTTTTTATAGAATTCATAAATGCTATAAACGAAGAGATCAATTAGCATTTTCGGCGAAACTATGGATGGACAAATAAATATAAAATCCATTGGCGGTTTCGATAATGACTGATTACATATTCATAAGTAAAATGTTTATCAGGTCTAGTCACAAAAGATATGTCCAATAGAAATTTTGTCATACGGAATGTATTATTATATACAAGAAAATGTATCTTTTGCATCTTAAGTTGTATGCAATATTTATTATAAATGAAGTAATACATTTGGTCCTTTGAATGGAAATGTTAATCTATATATCAACGGCATTTCCAATTAAGAAACTTCAAATTGTCATTTAAGATTTAAATTTTGTAAAACTATGGCGATAATTTCACGTTTTTGCATGTGTTCTAAAAGGTAAGGATACGTAGAGGTGAAAACTTATCTCCAACATAGGGCTCAATTATCTGCAAATGACAGAAATATTAAAGAAAGCGTATATTTGATCAAAGTTTCCATTACATTTATTAAAACATAGCGCGTCTTTTTTAATTATTAAAACTTGACTATCATAGAAATTTCATGTCATGTCCAATATGACAATGATGCAATATATACATGTGACGTATATGCAATATCTACATGTGACTGTAACATCACAGTCATTGGAGGGCACGTTGCCTCCATTTTACATATGAAGGTAATAAAAACGCACTGTTTCACTGGATGACTAAATATTCTCACCAAAAGTTTCTTCTCAAATTTAAATATTGTCACTTATATCTTTCTTAAATGTGAAAGCTAGGTTTTGTTAAAAGAAGAAGACAAACGTTATCGTCAAAACGACACTCATAGAACAAAAATATGGTTGTTGGAACATTTAAATTTTTTTTCTACATTGTACTTTTTTCCAAGGACATTTAATAGTTTTATTTTTGTTTTGAAACTGTTTCAAATAAGCTTGCATTTACTTTTCTCATTTTGATTTTTAAAAAAAAAACATGCAAACTGAAAATTTTCGATGATGGATCATGATGTCCACAAGCTCATAATTGATGTTTTCTTAGGTTACTTTTAGGTTTTTATGCTGGAACCGTACACGTTTTGTTGACTTCATTAATGTTTTAAAGTCACCTTAAAATTTTCTATTGCAGCCTGGAAAAACTTACTTACTAACTTACTTACCTGTGATATATTGTCCTTCCAAGAGTTTTATTTAGCATTGTTTTTCCAACAAAATGTATGCGGACCAGCAAAACTCCTCCTTGGAGCTCACTTGGATATGGGATGGGTCAGATGTAAGCGCACCACTACGTAATACATAAAGGCCACATCTGTAGTCAGACGTAAACACCGGGAGAATGAACCCAAGTTACGTAATAGTTCAGCTCTATCTGTGTGTGTCTCAGTTCTTGATTGATTTTAATGTTGGAACCATAACTGGCCTTCCTTGGTATATGCAAAATACTTCAGGACGAAAATAATAGCACTTGGTCATATTCATATTATTCTTTCAACTTTATTTTTATCAAAACCTTTTGCAGAAACACTAATATTATGATTTATATTGACTAATACTTTTGAAGTATTCGTTTTGTCATTTTTAATTAGTATTTTTAATCAATTGTCGTCTTTGTTAGAAGGTAAGACTGATTCTCATTTTCTTTTGGTTTCTTACTTTTTTGACTTGCAGAAAAGTATTACAATTGAGAAAAATACATGGACAATTTCTTATTCGATTTATATTTATTCAATGCAGATTTTCAGCGAGAAATAACATAATCGATATGAAAAAATGAAAACAAACATACACATCAGAAAAAAATGGTGTGTGGAATATTAATAAAAGGAATTCTAAACAAGTCTTGTTCCTCCCGAAACAATGCAAACACGTTTATTTTTCGATTTTTGATTCAGCGCTATATACTATCCTCTTTTGTTTGAGTTATACTTTCTTTCTCAAATTATCTACATACGCATAATTTTCATTAAAGTGTTTCCTGTCGAAACTTCTATGATTTATAAGAATTGGTAACTTCTCATATTTAGAATGGATATCTAATTAAGTCCAAAATTTTATACAAGGACAACATTTATGTCATGAGTTAATATGTGCCTGCATTACTACATTCTCCAATCATTTTCTTTTTTTTGCAAAAGCGTATTTCATTCGCCAAAGCTTGAGGAGGATCGCCAAAATGATATGGCGAACGACAGTGCAAATTTATGGGATGATATCAGCAGATCTCAAAATACACAATTGGTAGATAAAAAGATAAATTATTGATTTCTTCCGCTGTCAATTTTATCAATTGGTTATGCAACAAATATCCTTGAAATTATGATAGTAAATATCAATTTTCCAGTTATTAAAATGTACCTGAACCTTGCAATTTTCGTGGATTTCTAATAAAATTGTAAAAAAAAAATAATATTAAGGGAAAAAATCGGTCAATTGCTGATCGACAGTGATAACGCATTGATGATAACATATTTCGAGTCAAGAACCATTGAGTCAACTTATTCACACGGCCAATCACGGCACATTCTTTGATCCATGAGGTAATCTCAGATAAAAGGAAAGAAGGGTTTTTTGAGTGTTCATCTTGAGTCGTTCTCAGACAGGGAGGAAACGAGTTATTAAGTAAATGATAAAAAAAAAGATAAATGAAATTTTCTGATTCCCAACACACTCCTGAAAAAGCATAACACCTTATATATGAAGGGCT
>JACSZP010023285.1:7798-19827 GCA_016161895.1 Pinna nobilis
GCTAATATATACTGTAGGGATTTTGTTTTACATAATATTATCAATATCATGAATATTACTTGTTTCTCTTCTTATGGAGCTCATGACACCCATAGGAAGAGAATATTGCGGAAGGCCTTTGAGAAGGTATTACTTCCTTGTTATGTATATATTAATAAACTTTAAAACTTAAAAAAAGACTACATTCTTTAGTCACCTGTTTAGCGAGTGTTACTTTGATTCGACATACAGACATATGATGTTATCGGGAACACACGGTCAAGTCTGTGCAACAATATCGAGATTATTTGAAATATTACCAATGTTATCACTACCTCAGATTGTTTCAAGTCAGGGTGTTTCATTCATAAGTGTTGCTGTTTCAAAACAACGCACTCCAAATAGTTTCCATGCCATGCTTTAACGCACAGGGTACTTGCATAATGGTTAATTCATCTTTTTATATTCAAACGAACAAAAAAAAAATACCCCGCTTACTCTATAAATACATACATATTATATCCGTGATAAAAATGTGGGTTCTTCTTGTAAAGTACAGATATAAAAAAAGTCTGTATAAAGACTTTAAAAAGCTTTTAAAGATAAAAAACTTTATAAAGACTCAAAATATATGTAAAGTACAGTGCGAATAAAACTTTAAGTGATCTTCAAATATATGAGAAGAACACATTAAATAGACAGTACATAGCTCAGTTGTTGGTTGTATTACTGTTTTACTTCCAAAGAAAACATCTTTGAATTATACGATGGCTTAGTCGTGTGTCGAAGAAGAGCGAGCAATTTTGTTTATGCTACCCACTTTGAGCTGTAGAACAGTGAAGGTTCTTTAATGTACCGACACCTACTGTGACACGAGACCTCGGTTTTACTGTCTTTTCCGAAAAAGAGGGACTTCCAACTGCAGCGTGGCTCAGATTCTAACCTACAACCTCACGATCGGAACACAATCACGTTATCAAGTTGTATTGCAAACAAAATTCAAAAGCAAATCTAATATATATTTACTCGTAAAACAAAAGAACTTTTTTTTACAAAAATCTTGCAACAGCACAGTTTTAATAATTTAAAATGCATTAATCCCTACTAAAGACAAATTGATGTACGACAACCGCAGAGTGGACAGTCGATATATCTAGTCAGCATTAGAAGCTAAACATCTGTATTTGCAATTCCTGATTTGATAGTTACATGGAGATTGAAGCCAGAGAAAATGCATCAAGCAACTACACATATCAAGCTTAAAACTTTTTTTATGAACTCAGGAATATGAAATTAAAGTACATATTACTTAAACGAATAAGGCAACCAGAGCACAATTAAATTGTATGTTGGATTCGTAGAATATATCATTTGAATCTTTGTTGGTAGTATCATTCTCCGGGAGAACAAAACGTTTTATATCGGATAATAAAAGATCATATGGAGATGCAAATAATACTGGCGTTCAATGTTTGCAAGATTAATCATTATCGCAATAAGAAATGACTGAAACGCTCTTAGACAGGAAATAATTGTATTCCGATGAGAGAATTAAAACACGAAAGATGATTGAAGAATACACTGAAATGAAAATACAAGTGTAATCTAATAACGGTAAGGATATCTTATATATCGCGATGTCAGAATAAAGAAGTAAATAAAGTAGACTTAAATTTAATTTATTGTGTGGCTAGTTATCCGTCTGTGTTTATTCATACGCAACTTTACTTCTGTATTATTTGGCGACTAGAAATTTGCATTCAAAGTGTACTCCCTCCGAATCCGTACCCTATTTTAACATATGCAAATATCATCGAACTGACGAAATTATGAAAAATAATTATATCATCCTGATGTTAATTTTTGTCACATTATCCTCTTCTTCTTTTTCTTTGTTTTTGTAATATGCATTTTTTGGAATTAAATTTATGGACAAACTTTGTTGCCTTTAAATTGCTAACAGAATTACATATTTCATGAGCGGAGCTAATTATTTTTTTGTTTGTTTTCGTTTCCAGCAAATCGGAAGTACATTCGATAATTATGATAGTCAGATAATTCATTGAAGCCGAATATCCAATATTCGTGAAATAGCACAAGAACAGTAGTTCTACAGAAAATTCAAAAATATATATTCTTAAGAAACCTGTGTAGTAAATACGTGTTGGGAATAACTTATCAAAATTATAAAGTTGTTGTCGGCATAGTGCACCATATTCAAGTTCAAGTCCATAATTGTATGACAAGAAAATGTCGATTGCAACAGACATTGCTATTTTTCAATATGGGTTAATTTTCGTTTCCGCAAAGCATTGACACGTGGCCTTAGTAGCTCTGTACTCGATGAACCTATACAAACAGGACAATAACAGCCCATCGCTCTCTATTTTGGTAACCTATTCCTATTTCTCATCCGGAAAAGACAATTGTTCTAATAATTCTTGACAACCGTAGAAACTCCACTAAAACTGTCTTAAAGCATCTTAATTGCAGATTGATTTGATTTCCTCGTCGTCCATTGAATTATTAAGTCCCTCCTTTCTTTTCATTGTAATTTCTCCATCGTTTAGCAATAAAGAATCACTTTTAATTTTCTTTCTTTGCCATCATAATCTAATCAGTTTCTTTTCTATCACTTACGACGTACTTTTATGGTTCATTAACAGCAAAATATGATACTTTCATGGACTATTAAAAGGATTAACAACTCAATATGTGATACCACAGGAATTTTCTAATAAAGAAATTTTCGTCATATAAATAAATTACATGTACTTTTCATGTCACAAAAACCTTGAACATTTTACAACTTGTTGCAAAGGTAGAATAAAACTTAATTCAGACAAATTTCCACTTGTTTTTGCAATCAAACACTTTTAATATAAGCAACACAAGTGGCTGTAAACATATCAAATGTTACCCTTGCCTCGGTGTTTGCATGCACGCTGTAGGTTAATTACCAAGAGATTTATCGGAAGAAGCCAAATGTTAGACGAGGGATATGGGGAAATTGTACGGTTACCTGAAGTAAAGATAAAGAAATAACAGATATGAAACGACCAGTCTTCCAATTCTGTATACTGGAGAAGTACGCATCGCCTTTCAGAGGTGTCACCAGGTGCTCTAGAAGAGTTTACATCGCCTATCAGAGGTATAACCAGGTGCTCCAGATGAGTTTACATCGCCTATCAGAGGTGTCACCAGGTGCTCTAGAAGAGTTTACATCGCCTATCAGAGGTGTTATCAGGTGCTCTAGAAGAGTTTACATCGCCTATCAGAGGTGTGTCACCAGGTGCTCTAGAAGAGTTTACATCGCCTGTCATAGGTGTTACCAGGTGCTCTAGAAGAGTTTACATCGCCTATCAGAGGTGTCACCAGGTGCTCTGGAAGAGTTTACATCGCCTATTAGAAGTGTCACCAGGTGCTCTAGAAGAGTTTACATCGCCTATCAGAGGTGGTTTCCTGTGGTCTGGAGGAGTAAGTATCGCGTATAAGATGTGAAATATGGTGCTATCGAGAAGCTTGCATCTCTCATAAGAGGTGGTATCTGTTGCTATGGAGGAGTAAGCATGTCGTATTAGAGATAGCATCCGGTGATCTGGCGGAGGAATAAGCATCGCCTATCTATGGGTATCTGGTGTTAAGCATTGTATGTTAGAGGTGGTATACGGTGCACTGGAAGAGGTAGCATTGCCTATTAAAGGTGATACAAGGTGCGGTGGAAGAATAAGCATCGCCTATCTATGTGGTATCTGGTGTTAAGCATTGTGTGTTAGAGGTGGTATACGGTGCCCTGGAAGAGGTAGCATTGCCTATTAGAGGTGATACAAGGTGCGGTGGAGAAATATGCGTCGCCTATCAGAGATGGAACGAGCTGTCTTGGACAGTGGAATTCATTATAAAATTATTGAAAATGAACCCTCGTCACAATCAGAAAATCGATTAATCCGTATGAAAACAATAAGTTATTTAGCATTGAGTTTTGTGAATCCTTTCAAGAAACTATATTTTCTCCACCGGTATTCTATTGTACAAGCGATTTCTCGGAAAATTAATTGTTTATTTGATTTCTCCAATTTCGATCTCATTTATTTTCCTTAATTTTAAGCGTTAATTTTTTTTCATTTTAATGCAAAGGTCGAGTTAGAATTTCAGTGTGTTGGTTATAGTTTCGTTTTCTTGGTAAGAATCTTATATCTTGGTAAGAACATATTTTTCTTTAATGGAAAGATATTATATTTACTGGTTAAGAATCCCATTTCCTGTTTACGAATCTCATTTGCTGGCTACGGAGCACGTCTCCAGGTTGTGTATTATATTTCCTGATAACGACTTTCGTTTCTTGGTTTTCTAAATTTGATTTCCATCCACTTGACTACGTGTAAAACAACCTTAAGTAAGGGAGCTTTTTATCACCTATAATTTTTTCTGCAAATTTAAATTTGGTGTAAGAGAATGAATGAAATTGTGTTTTAACTGATGAACTCAGTTAACGTTCGGAAGGAAATCATGTTTATTTGTGTTTTCAAATGGAAAACGATAAATAATGAAGTTTATGAATGATAAGCGAGAAATAATGAAGTCTAATTTCGCCAGAAAAACAATATTTTTCTTTCTTCAAATAGCCATAATCACTATTCCGGATGTACACTACTGAGCTCAGTGCTTAGATTTTAACCAGGCCGTAGCCCAGGTTACTTTTATATTCTGATTTGTTTCTCTGTATCGGTTCTTTTCTTTCTTTCTTTTTTTGAATTCTAATAACATCGGCATGACTATTCTTTTTTTATCAATTTGCACCGGTCAATTTTAAAAAGAAATAAAAAAATCAATATTCATGTATTTAAAAATTACATCGGGAAGTCCGTTCTGAATTTGAAATTTCAGGTTCAAACGAAGCCTCTCTCGAATATATTGAGTTTAGTATACATTACATTGTGTATATCTATGAATCAATAAGTTAAGTAAATATATAACAACAATCATGTATCGTGACTTCATTTGTAAATTATGTACAGAATATTGGATTACCTCGGCACTTAGCTTTCCGTTTTTAAAGATCGTGAAAATTCTGGTTCCATAATGGAACAATGTCAATGGGTGAAGCTTTTGCTGATTCAGTGTCATTAGAATTTGTCATTGCTTCTTAAGTCCGTTATAATTACAAAGTTCAGATTTGCCGACAATATTTTACCATCAGTAAAAGACACTGGATTCAAAAAGAAAAATGTTTACTGAATAGTTGTGAACAATATTAATACTCAATTTTTGTTACAGAAATTACAAGTGACAATTTAATCAAGGATCGCATCAGAAGAAGTTAAACTTATGAATAAGCCTTAACCTCGATTTTTTTCAATCATTAAGAAACGCCGAAGTGTTTCCAGTAAAATATTTTATTGCTTTTACTTCTAAAGCGAAAGTGACGGGAAAGCCTGACACTTGGTGTGGATAAATCACAAGAAAGACCATTACTGTCTGATATCCCTATGTTCCTGTGATCATATAATCTTGTGAGCCCTGTAGATATAATCACAAACATATTTACTGCTTTATTCATCAGTGCCAAGTCTTACGCAGTTGTAATAGGGATAGCTTAGCTCTTTTTCTAAGCAAAACAAAAAACAAAGCGTAGGTTAGTCATTACTACGGATTCGTCAATTCGATCAGGCTAAATGTATTTCGACAATTTATAAGACAAATTTCCCAACGATATGAAAACATTGCCAGTGCAGTACGTTAAATAATGCTGTACTTCTTTTGATCTTAATTTAAAAACTTGAAATTATATTCCAGTTAAATTGTGATATCTAATCAAATGCAAAAGTAAAATCAGAGCTCTCGTTCGTGTATCTGAAGTTAAATTTCGCATTTAAATCTCTCTCTCTCTTTCTCTTTCACTCTCTCTTCCCCTCTCTCTCTCTCTCTCTCTCTCTCTCTCTCTCTCTCTCTCTCTGATTGCCATACACTTAGGCAATCTTTAAATAAATGCACCTACTTACTAAATAACTTGAGGATTGTTACTTTTCTCTCTTTGACAACTTTGAGCAATTTGGGTATTTTTCTGGCATATATTGCGTATTTGCCATCATCCACTTGACATAATAGTAGGAAGTTACACTTATTAGCTGACATTGTCTAGTCGCAATCCTGAGTATAAATAGCTTGCTGCAAGTGTTTTTGTTTGTCTGTTTTTCATTGCTAGAAGCTCCTATCGGTAAAGAACTTTAACATGTTCCAAGCCATTCCTAACAATGTGCATATTGTTCAAAAGATATGTTCCAACCACTACCGGTAATTGCAGGTACGAATCTCTTACATATATCTTTCATAATGGAATCCGACGTATCTTGTTTTAAAGGGAAAAGGTCGTCTGCCAAGAGAAACATTACTTCATGAATCGGTAATATATATCTCAGACAAACGAAAATTGTTGCAATTGTCGTTGTTGTTTTTTTTTTATTATCATTTTTAATAAATCATTCAAACCCAATACCTTCCTGCGCTCGTATTTATTTTTTAATTGAATTAAGTGATCTCTCTTTATTATTTACTTTTTCAAATCATTTAACAAAAGAAAATTAATGTGATTTCAAGCGATATCGTATTTGCACTTACAAAAATAAACTTAAGATAAATACGTCCACTCGATGGTTCGAAATAAAGCCTAGTTAGACGGTTGGTGGTATTGTTGTTCAAAGTCCCACTAAATGTTTTTACCTATACAGGCACGCCACAGTATGTCGATGAAGGGCAAGGCATCTGACTTATGCTTGCCACTTATAGTCACTGAGTTGGGCGGTTTCTCCAACGTGCCGACACATTATAGGACACGGGGTCTCAGTTTTAATGTTTCATTTGAAGGACAGGGATAGCCAACCGCAGCCCAGCACAACCCAGGACTTCATGACTAGATGGGAAATATGCCAGCATCTGAGGCACATTGGCCACAATAAAAGTTCTGAATCATCAATGAAAAACATAGATCCATATATTAATATATATCTCATAGTTGTACCAAAAATTGAATGCAATGTATATTACTTATTCAACATATCTTCAAAATTTGAAAAGCGTTGTAGATTAAATACGAATATTATAATAAGCTTCTGAAAATAAAATATATGGGAGTGATAACTTTGCAAAACCAAAAATGATAGAAAACATGCGTCAAATTTTATATAATTATAATCTTTCTAACTTGGTGTTCAACGGTTACAGTAGTTATTCGGAATATATGGACGTCTCTTCCTAAAATGTTTTGCTCCATATTAGCAAAAATTGAATTTTCTAATCAAAATACGAATAATTACCTGATAACTGGAGGCTTATACCCCTTTTTGCTACATCAACACAGACTTACTGAATTTGTTCGATCACCACTGAATTACATGCACATACATGCCATCTCTTTCAATAAAATAAACCTAAGTTATACAATTACTCAAAAGACAATCCCTTAAAAAATTGGAATGAGACGAAAAAAAATTAGGTATAGCCATTTCGCTACGTTTCTTTATTTTGCGTCAGATACAGGTATAAATCACCTTTTGGTGGTTTGGCTTCGGTTTATCGTACTTATACTTATACCCGCCCATTTATTATTCTGGCGTTGCAACATTGACGTTGCTTTGCACAATCGAAATAAGAAATTTGACAAAAGGTAAAGGCAACGAGCAGTAGAACAGTGATCGATCTCATTATTCCTGTAAGGAATACAAAATAAGGAGATGGGTAAACACAGACACCTGGATACACCAGAGGTGGGATCAAGTGCCTAGGAGTAAGCATTACAAACATTGGCACGATAAGGCCTTTTTTCTTTTCTTTCTTCTTTCAGGAGTTGGGGTAAGATACTTTTTGCTGATTGGGCCTACCCTTTAAGATATGTCCTCCCTTTTTAATATGGCAAGGTGGGATATACCCATAGATAATAAGTTTATTGATTATCTTTCAACAAAAAATTAGAGGCACAATGCCTCCTAAGATCTTCACAGGAACAAAATGTTTAATGTTCATCACGGACAAACACCTTACTGATTCTGCACAATATTTTAATGGGTTTCAAGCAATGGATTTCTAAACATCTTTTGGGATGAAATGAATGTTAAATAAGGAGTTCATGCAGATGCCATAAATATAAATTTTGAATCAACTCCTAATAGCAACAAAGATGGATGACTAAATTCTAAATGTAAATGAGTTCCTCTAGAAACAGACATAAATTTTAAAGCAGTTAGCAATTATAGTGATTTATTTCTATGAATAAGAATTTAACAAACCAAAAACATAAAGAATCCGAACATCTTGATGTAAGACGAAGGCCTTTGTACACACAGTGGTATTGTTTGTATGTTGATGGTTTAATTGATTTCTCATATGACGCCTTTATCACGAATACTGTATCAATTGAATTTGTTTTGATAGTCACTGTATACTTTTAGTGAAAGGCAAACACAACGCGTCTTATTTTCCTGGTAATGTTCTGCTCCTCTAGAGTGTCAAACGAGATATTCCAAGATATGATGCGGTCCCGCGTCAATTTACAAACCCGGTATATTCATGTATATGCATAAGATAAACAAAGATCTATGAACATGCAGAGGTGTGGTCGCGTATCACGGAGGAATCGGCATTACCTGTTACCTGGACCCATTAGGTGTTTGCCGGGATTCAAACTTCAACTAAATTAGTTAAGTTTATATTTGTCTGTTCTTTTTTTTTTTCCTTAGCCACTTCTTTCTAGGACAGGTGTCGCTGACCACTTTTCATGACGCACAAATTGTATACAAAACAGTAAATATACTCTAAGTTGACAACGAGTCGACCATTGTCTTTTATGAAGTGAAAGGCAACAAAATTTACATAAGCTACACGATACCATATCTGCAATAATTACATCTTCTTTCCAAAGTAAACAATTAACATTGTAAGTGTTATACCATGTAACTTGCCGTCATGCAAATTGTCGTATATCACTTGATGAAGGCCAAGGGGCTGGAATTTTGTGAATATGGAGTGTGATAACTATTATTGTAAGCGAAACGTCTCTTTGGAGACCATTGTAATATAAGAAATTTTTATATCCGTTCGATTGTCGTGTACAACGTTCATATAAGCGTAAACAATATATTTACCTGTAGGAAGTTACATTAATTTTTAATCAGGAAAAACCGTTGGTATCAATTGACAATATGTACATTCTTTACATCGGCTAAACGCATGTAAGTGGATGCTAGACGAATCATCCGCTCATTTTACTAGGTCTACTGACTGGACAATGATGAATGGCGAAACAGTAGAAAACACAGAGGACAACACAATACAACAGTTTACAAACATTGCCAGAAAATTATAGATTAGAGCTTGTTAAACACTATGCAAACAGTACAGCTCATATTGCATAAAGCGTTAAAAAGAAGCACTAGTGAGAATGAACAGTGATAAGTGTTTAAAACGATGTATGAATTGCTAAGAATATAATTGTCTATTTCATTTATGCGTTAAGTGTGAGATATAGTTTCCGAAATATGAAAGATTTTAAAGGGCACGTTATTATCTAATGCCATTTTAATGCTTATGTTACCATGGGTCTTTTAGATTATTCTTCTCTCAAGATTCAGCATCCTTCACATACAAAATTATATCTATCATGAAAACACTTCCAATTCTAGTGTTAATGTCACCTTAATTTGAAACAGAACATCCCTCCTAGCATTACAATTTGAATACTATTACCTACGTTTATTCATAATTGATAGCATGACGGCGGTAAATCAGAGGGTACATGTTCTATTAACTTTAATACCTGTGGTCCTATTAGCATATGTTATTAATTTTGAGAGTGTCATTAAGAGAATTGATAAATCAACTAGAGCATTTACCATTTGTGAACAAAGGACATGTAAGGATGATTTTCTCCCAAACCAATGATATGAATTACGATTATTTTCACTTATCTAGCATGATTATTGTTTCCACATTATGTGTAGCCAATCTCTCATCGTATTTGACCTTTTACACGCAGATAATAAATTACCAGTATGAAATGTCATCTCTGATATTTCGAAATATACTAACGTACTCAAATAATCGAGAAATAAGGGAGAAAGGATGACATAGATGAGATAAACGCGATTAGGCAAGATGATAAAATGCAAAAGTGGAAAGGTCTAAATCTTCAATGCATATCAGAGGGTACATTTTCTATTAACTATTATCTTTGTTTTTTTCAAGTCTTAAAACAATATGAATATTTTTAAAATCAAAATAACGAGTGAGACATTTAACTGATTTAACAATTATGACATGCACAATTATCAATTATGAATTAGATTATATCAAAAATATCAATTAAAAGTAAAACAATGTTAAAAGAACATTTCAAATAAGGATACAGTACAAATGTTCCATTTCAATTTATTTATTTAATTAAGTAAAGTGTTGTGCCGTTAGAATTTACTTTTTATGCATGAGATTATGATATGCATCATTTAAAAAGAAGAATTGTTACTGTTATCAACAAACAAAGTATCTTGTAACCAAAAACAAATAGTGATTTGTTAATTATCGATAGAAATCTAAATGTTTATTTTTGTACTTTATCATTTCCGTATATCTTTTACCAATTTTGAATAACCTCAGTAAAGATATCATCACAGAAACGAAACAAAATATAATTTCTTGAAGTGTGACAGCCTTATTGAACTAAATTCTGCATTGTGGCATATATGGAGACCATGATATATTTAACTTATTGCTTTCAAAATCTAAAGCGACAAGAGATTGACAGCGACTTGTTAGGGTTATATGAAAAAGGAAGTTTTGAGCATTGATAAGATAATCGACGTATGTACCGAAAGACAGTGAATAATGAAAGAAAATCTAAACAGAAAAGTATAGAACTATGCTTTACAGATCATTCATTACGTTCTTGTTGATTTTTCACTATGCAGTACACTTTGATGAAATATGTGTTACCCAGATTTGCTTATGAGAATTGATGTCATGTTATAGTCAGTAGATAGAGATGGCACTCATCTCACAGGCTCCAATTTCAAAGCCGAAATCCATTGGAATTCATGGAATAACCGTACATGAGAAATATCTCGATGTAATCTTTTTAGTTTATCTATATAAGTAGTCTTCTGTATTCATTTACCGGGACTGCACTTGAATTCGTCCTACAGCCATACAAATTACCTACCTATTTTGTGCTAAATGCAGAAATATGTCAAATTATGTTAATAAGCCTTATGTAGATTAGCTTTCTTCGACTTCATATCAACCCATTCACAGTTATTAACTTACTTCTGAGGTGTGTGAATTCGGTTAGACCTTATGCCATACAGAATAAATACAAGTACAGTACCGAATAATTCAGCTTCAAACAAATTACAAAAAAATAAAAATAAATAAAAAAGACTATCTAAGGGTGTTAAAGGTGCTAGTCCATTTTTGCCGTGTTTCTTAACACGAATTTAGATACAGCATGAAAGCATAAAAATGACTGGGGATATACAAAGAACAAACCAGTGTTGCCTTTTTTAAATGTTTGATGGCAGACCTAAAATGAATACCTGATACCAATGTCTTTTTTTTTTTGTAATTCTACTTGCAGATTGACTTTTGAAAGATGTAGTATTCCCATGCCCTTGTACCTTTTTCATCCCAAACCATAGAGTATGTAAAATAAAAATAAATATTGATAATATTCATTTCGTATACACGCAGCATGCCTTTGATTAAACCACGCCTGCCAAAGGATTTCACACCGCTGTGGTTTCTCAAAAAGGGAGAGAATACAATTATAGTAATAAACTGTTGGTACAATAACACTTATGGAAGAGCGTCTCGGATACTACAAAAGTAAATTACTGGTTCAATAATAAAGACTTAAATTTTCTTTATGGCGATGTTATTTAAACATAACCCCTTTAAAGAATTTAGTATTTGCATTGCTCAGATATCTTATGCATTTTCTGGGCTACATTCATATCACAACACTCAAAGTTCCAACTTTACATTTCTTTCTTATCCATACTTTTGAT
>JACSZP010023285.1:19867-36886 GCA_016161895.1 Pinna nobilis
TATGGCACTTAACATTTTTAAAGGCGTTTTTAATACCGACTCACGATATTCTTTTCTATATGTACCAGATCATGACGAGTCTTTGACCGAAAAGCCATTTTCTAAGACTAAAATTTCTTCAATTAAACGAGTACAATGAGGATTTTCACATCGCATGTATTCTATTCCACGTATTACATGCATGGAACATATAGTTACGAATTGTCTCGCATTCTTTTATTTTATTTCTTTAGCAGGCTTTTATCAGTTCGTATGTTTGTTCTCCGGTACTGCGCACGCTGCAACCTGCAAACTGCAAACGCACTGCACTTCTGACCGAATATGTTTAACCTGATTAAATGTCTAAAAATGAAAAAAGTAACGAATAAGTCATACAGGACAGAAAATTTCATCGCCATGCCAAATACTTCGAAATGGGTCGGACAACATGTCTTCTCTGAGCACTTGATTGGTTCTTTGCTGTTCATTAGTTTACAGCATTTAGTGGTATCATACTAACTGTGACAAAGGTTTTATAAATTATAAATACAGAAATGTAAGAACGTAAACCGGGTTTGTTCTGATCGTAATTTATATTCATTAACGACTTTTCCCTTTTATTGCATACCAAAGGTTATAATTCTTTTACACCAAATGGTAAATTAATTAAAGTAAGGCATTGAAGCATTGCTGTGACTGTCATAAATGCAGAAATTGTATTACCTTACCTCTGCCGGGAGATGTCACTTTAGCCCATGGTAAATTCACAGCACAATTTAATATTTCAAATTCCAGAGAGTCACTCTTTGAAATATTTCATAATAAATTCACTTATGCATGGGCTTAAAGCGATTACGTGGGGAATAAAATTTGTTTATGCTTATTAACCAATGGAAATTCAATTTTTACATTTCATCTTCACCTAAGAGCACACAGTTGAGTTGCTATGAATATTCCGTATCATTCCTCCATTAGATATCAATCAATATCTATCTATCTATCTATCTATCTATCTATCTATCTATCTATCTATCTATCTCGGTGACGTCTCCATATGAGTGAAATATTCTTGAGTGGGACGTTAAACAACAACGCAACAACAACAACAATCTATTTATCTATATATCTATCTATCAATCTATCTATCTATCTATCTATCTATCTATCTATCTATCTATCTAACATGACTGTATGATTTCGAGACATTCAAATACATGTAGTTTGCAACTGGAACCTGACATTGGATCACATGCTGTTTGACGTGTTCCATAAAAACGACAGACCGTTAGTCACACAACGCTTTGATTACGGAATATTCTGTTTACCTGATCAAAATATAGATCTCGGCACTTTTGGCCACTTAAAATTTTAGGATACCAAACAACCTCTGTAATATGGAACCAGTTTCTACCTCATCTGAACGACGGGGAAATCCAGTATTTTTCACCGCTCGGAATCGATCCTACGACCTCGCGATCTGGAGGCGAATACGCTAATCACGGAACCATTAAACACTCTGTCAACAATTTAATTTGTCATCCTTTCGTTAATGATAAATATATAGGCGACTAATCATTTTTATAATTTGACAGTTCGAGTTGGTGGAATATCGTTGCCCTTATTTCGGGTTATATAGCAATGTTTTATAACCGGGTCATATAAGTATCTCCCATTGACCGCATATGACCTTCAGCTACATTTAACCCTTTGTTTCTACAAACAAAAGTCAAATATCATTTTAACCCGATTGACGTCATATGACTTTGTGTACCTTATGGGTGGTTAGCAACGGTATGATTGGCCGTCCCTGTCTTTTGGATGAGACAGTAAAAACCCAGATCCCGTGTCACAGTAGTTGTTTGCGCGTTGAATCTGTCGCCCTTCACAGGCAGACGGTGTCGTCTTTATATAAGTATATAATAGTAAATATTTTTAGTTGGACATCAAACAACAATACAACAACTACAACAACAATAACAACAACAAACAACAACCTTGTGAGTAGTAGAAGGTAGCGTGAGATCCTATCGTTTAATTGATAACAGCATCGTTTTCAAACAGTTCTGTATACATAACCCAGTCCCTGTAATTACTTGTCTATATAATCGCAGGTGTTGTTAAAGCACGCAAGGTCCGAAAGTGGGATCAGTTTGCAAGTGCTCAAGTCCTTTAATATTCAAATTTACTGGACCTAAAGATTGCTTTGAAGGGAAACTACTATCAAAACGTAACTTATGTAGAAGCATTTGTCTTCAATAGCACAGTGTTATGCATTAAGTGCTTTTTCTATCATGAACAGGCGCATCGTATAATTAGTTGTTTCTATCTTCCATAAAAATACAATAAATTTGCTAGCTTCATTATGGGAAAAGACTATAGCAAATTCCTGCTCCTAATGAATTCAATACGTGAACCTACAAGGAATACATGGAAGCTCCTAGGCGTACATTAATTGTAGCTGGAGATTCTTGTGATTAATTTATGTTACCATAAGCATTTTACTTATTTGATTTATTGCTGTATAATTTAAAAAATCGCGCATGGTTTTGTGTTCTTCGATATCGGGCGTTTATTGGGAGGGTATGATCATCATTTTATCATTTTATCTTGTAACTTATGGTTAACAGATATTTTCTTGGTTTTTTTGCATTTATCTTCTTTAGTGTTCAGAGTTTTGTTTTGTTTTTTTTTTTTTACATGATCAAAGATAGTTTGTTCAGTGACACATTATGTGTAATGAGTTCATCATGGGGATCCTACAAGTTTCATTATGTTGTCATGTGATCTTTTAACAATTATTATATACATTTACTAATCTTAGTTTTCATTCATTAGAAAAGTACGTGATTTTCAGCTACGGTACCTGGGTTTGAGGTTTTTTTTTCTGTTGAATTGGGATTATTTGTCGACTTATTGACAACTAACATATATCTATTCATGTGAATACATCTAATTCACTAGTTTAAGATGAAAGTATACTGATAACAAGAACACAAAGTAGTAGATTTTTTATCAACGGTTCAGAATAACCAGTGTTATATTCCTGCTGGTTCCTCTGCTTTTCTTAACTAACCATTAAAACAGCAAATGCTCGAACTATGCATAAACCGATGACAGACCTTCTAATTATATTGTTTGCTATTTTCTATTCTTTGTGTTTGCATTTCACATTATGGTAATTCCTGCAATCGTAAGGATGAATGCTGTTATCTTGAAAACGTATGCCCCATAAAAACGAACATAACGACAAATTGCATGTTTTTTTCATCTATTGATATGCAATGCATACATTTATATTGTATATATGTAATGCGCTTTATTTCCGGCAATAGATATACACATTAAATTTTAGCTTGAATTGATATTAAAGCTTAAAATTGCCAAGAGTACCTTAGTGCCTAGAAAACTCATGTTTCGAGGATATATGTTGTGACCAATGGAATGAGACGGAGCCTATTCTAACTGATCATTCTAGACTTTATAACTAAATAACATAATTCAGATTTATATTGAACTTCAGTATATATTTAAGCAACTATAAACGAATCAGTTTTGGTAAGAAATGTTCAAAAGGAATATCCAAAGATGAATTCAGGTTTCCAATGTTCTTTAAAACATTTTAAAACATTGTTTTTATTTTGTATAAAAAACACTTAAGAGAAACGGCGAGAATTAGGGTTTTCTTTAAGTAAGATGCACAATCAATCTTTACCAAGACAAAAAAGGGGTTTACAAAGACAGCTGGTTTTTGCCAGTACAATGCAATGATTATTCTTTTGTTTTACATCAAAATTGAATTTACGTTTCAGATAGGTTTAATGCAATACGACTTCTGCCAGTTACAAAAATAATGTCTTACTCAGTTGATTTTTTCGGGTACTGCATTTAATTTGGGACCAGTTCCTCCTGAATTGTAAATTGAATACACTTCTATGATTGAAAACATCTTGATCTTATAATTATACAATGCGTTGAAATATGGCTGACGTGTAAGTGTTATTTTGACGTCTAAGTTCTACCATGTTATGGAAAAGTGTATGTTCCACATGGGTTGTCATCTCTTGTTGAACAAGTTTATTTTATTTCAATAAATTTCTTTGTCGAAGATCGTTTGATTTATTTAAATATAACACTCAAATCTAGCCTCAAATGTGATATTATAGGAGGAAAACACAAGAAAGACAGGGCAATTATGTTAATTACTTTAACATTTGCATCTGTCATTTGATACCTGTATCCACGCACATAATGCTGTGACTATGTACTGCAAATTGCCAATTTTTATTGTCGAATGATATGAGTTCAATAAGAGCATTAATGAAAATGCTAAGTTAACGCTACAGTAAGGACGAAACGTAAAGAGGCGAATTACCGCTTATCGTCATGCTGTAAAATATATGAAAAAAATAAATTTCTTGGGGTGTTTTTCTAGCAAAGGAATCTCTTTGCTGGTGGGCTCTATCGCTGTGAAATATCTAAAGTGATAACAAGACTGTAATTATGGATTTATTAGTATGAAATTACTTCTTACGTCAAATATTTGAGAATCAATTTTGACATAATGACGTTGAAAACCCATTCGCCGTTTTCTTGTAAAATACTTACATATTGGCAGGAAATGACATAAACACAAATTGAAAGAGATAATGCGAATACCTGCCTATAGTGCTCTCCCTGTTGATGTTTTTATTACAGATCATATGCACAACAATTACGACAGAACGGCATCAGGAAATGTATTATACTCTGCGATGTTTGTTTCTTATGTAACCTAGAACTAACCAAATAGCGTGAAAGTAATAAAACACACGTGCAATAAACTTGCAGAAAATTATTTTATACAATTGTTCAAGTCTACATGATGTTATCTTTTCTGTGTATTTATACCTTGGCTCATTTTGACTTTTTTCATGAAAAAGTGAAAGGTCACGAACAATGGTCGATCTCAGTATGCCTATAAGGAATAAAAAATAAAAAGGCGGGAAAAGATCGACCCTAAATCATCTGTAATTTTGTTACATAAGAAATGTCTAGCTTTACCTTTTATTGATGTTAAGGGTTCCTGAAAAATAAAACAGTTAACAAAAAGCTGAATTCGCATGAGAGGTTTTCACTGTTCCAACATTTCTAGATCATTAATAAGTGATTTCTTTGATAAATAATGGATCTAAGATAATGAGTAAGACACCTCTATGGCAAATACTTAGGGTAGACTGATGTCAGATGATAAATCGTTCCTAAATCGGTATTTTGGATTCGGTTTACATAATATTGTAAGTTACTTTACGATTTAATTTAGATGGTAAATAAGGCAGGTTAGAGAGTATTAAAGATTACTTACTAAATGGTGGAGTAAATAACAATTTTTATAATGGATATTATTTGATAGGAAATTTCCAAACTTTCGTTGGATTGGATTCTTGAATTTCTAATAACTTGCAAGGTTGACGGACTTAATTAAAAATTGAAGAAAGAGAAATTCTTTACGAAGATAATAACAGGCATTTTTGCTATGTTTTGCAATTAAGATATGAAAAAGATAAGTTTTAACAAAAGAAGGTGTAAAAAGTATATTTGAAAAATGTTGTCTAAGCGATAAATAACTCAGAATTGCAGAACATGTTAAAATGAACCATATCACATCAGATTGTCGAGTTTGCTTTTAAATAATATCTTACTATGTACGAAGGAACACATGTTAGACCTGCAAAGGTCGGGATAAATCAACGCACCTAAATATTTAGCAAATAATCTCCAAAACTAAGTGCATGTATATAAATTCTTATTGATTCGATGATTTTGTACTAAAGATACCGCACATCTCTCAACTTAACACTTATCTGGTTTGCTGGTAAAACACAGACTTACTGGCAAATAAATGAATACCAAAATCAGAATGAAGTTTCAATTTAAGAGAAATAGAAGCAAAGCAATAGTAAATGTTCGTAATTTGAACACGATGAATTTATAATGGTTCTTTCCCGAGGGAACCGTTCTCCTATCGTTTTGACTGGACAAATATAGTCCCAGAGTCGATGCTGTAAGAACTCTGTTTCTCCAAACAACACTTCTGGGAAAGGGACATAGTAAATTTAGTAAATCGCGTGTCACATGATAATACATGCATTTAATAGTCCTCAATAATGTAATACTTGTTACATTTTCGTTATGGTCATGCCTGTTAAAAGCATCGTCCACCAAAGAAGACATAATTGTTCTGCGGAGAGCACGAGATTTATAGTCCCGGTTGAAAATTATTATGTTTTTGTATAGTGCCCGTTGCCTGACAGTCTCATATTAACAAGTGGATACTAAATTGATCAGAAATCAAATTCCAAGAAGTTATCGCACAATATACTGAATTGTCTTTAAATTACGCGTAGTAATAAAATACCGAATTAACCACAAGACAAGGGTTCTTCTTCTCTGTATAGAAATTATATATTCAGATAAGAATAAACCATGAAGCCCCTTAACCAGACAAATCTTTGTTTGGTTAAAATTTCTTACTGCGAAAAGGTAGTTAACTAAGATCAAGGTTAGTGTAGGCGGTGAAATCTAGCTATTGCCAAGATATGAATAAAATGATGGTTATTTTCAAATCAATTGCAAATGAAAATGAAACTCTTTTCCTTTTACACTTCCGGCAAACCATCATTACAGTGTGGTGGCAGTTTTAACAATCCTTATGGTAACATTATTTGTTGTAACACGCAGGCGCCACACATTTCAGGCAAAACACAGATAAGCGGCAACGTATTCATCCAATTGAAAGAAATCGTAATTGAATTTTTGTCAATAAGTATCTCGCAATAATATATAATATTCCAGAAATTAAGTTACATCATACATTCATATATCATACATTTTGAATATATCAGAGCAAATTGGTTTTGTATAAATTACTTATAACATTTAGACACGCAAGCAAAATGTGGAACGCCGTAGCTCTGCTACATGGAAAGAAGTACAGTATAAAAAGGTAAGGGTACGAACAGTGATCGATCTCATATTCCTACAAAGAAGTCAAATATAAAGAGTTGGGCAAACACGGACCCCTTGGCACACCAGAGATGGACTCAGGTGCCTAGGAGGAGTAAGCATCCCCTTCATCAGGTAAACGGAGCAATTCTATGTAAATCAAATCATGTAAAGCATGTAAAAACGGTCTAACAACCGGTATGAAACACGTCAGACAACATTAGACCCAACGACAGGTCATACCGGCAAACCAGACCATTAAACCGACCGAAGAATTAACGAAAAGTTGACTTTAAACAAAACTGCTGAAACCCCTGTAGCGTTACCTTGTTTGTCAGTAGCCTGTCTCGATATAAAAACTGATCATACGCTGAGCAATATCTTGCCTATCGAATCCGTTGTGAGACATAAGCTCCATATGCAGGTGAGCATAAAATATTGCTACATAAATATTGGAAGTTGACAATGGTGAAATTGAAGTCTTCCCGTCTATCATAAATTTGATTTGTCGTTTTACCGTTAAGGTATGTTCAGTAAAATATCCAAGTTGGAAGCATGCGTCGAAGATGCAATGTCTTTTACTGATTCTTTGGCTGTCTGAGATAAAGTGTTTATGAGGAAAATGTTATTTGTTCATCGAACACACGTAATCATTTTCATGTAAAAAATAATAAATTCAAAGTTTAAAACAACAATGCTGAATAAAATTCAGCAACAAGATAAGTCGAGATCATCGTTGTCGCGATTTACATACATATTTGCCAGAGAAGGTATAATTTCTGTGGTCATGATCCCAAAGTAGAACGGGCCTTAAATAATTAAGGGAGCCAACGTAAAGTATGGTCGTTAATTGACTAAAGCTCGAAAGACTGTGAACGCGAGGCTTACCTGCAACATCGCTGATAATCGATCCTGTCGATGAAGCTGTAAAACGTGAGATCCAATCCTCTGGCTTGGAATATTGAAGAGTGTCGAATAGCTCTTCGGAAAGCTTAATACAAAATGGAAACAAAAAGCAGACTTAAGCAGGAATGATATGAACAATCTGCAGCGATTGTGGACATGCCATTATGAATAATTATGTGTGTTTTGCCTTGTTTGATGATGTAATATGGGGAAGGTAGAAGTTACCAATGCACATTCAAAATTAAATTAATCAATGACAGACAATGCCGTGGCCAAAACAGAAAAAGACAACACTACAAACAGTAATACACACAGTTACAGTTATAACTATAAAGATAACTTATGAGAAAATCCTCCTTTAAAAAGTTCATCAAGACATCGAGGAAGCATGCTAGCTTTTCACAAGGCCACCATCGGTGAGACGGTAAAAACTGAGATTCTTTGTCAGGAATCGGCTGGGTGTATTGGAAAACCCTTTTTGCACATAGAAATTACCTCTAGATAATTAAACATTTCAGTTTGATGCCACAAAGATATGACAACAAAATGAAATAAACGTCGTAGGACACTAACTGAAAAGCAACAAGTTATCTTTATTGTCAATCATCCTCTGGTATAATGTCATATTATGATATTTGTTCTGCTAATATTGAAGATATGAACGTATATGAAACTCATCTGGCACCATTTTTGTTGTTTGTATGTAAACCGAAACGTATTGGGAAGCCGTAAGTCAGATTAATGATTTCCCTCGTCTTAAAGTTGTTAGAACTTAATATGATTGATACAACGTTGCAATACACATCAGACGTATAGAAACGGTTCACATAATACAAGATCAATGCTTACTCAGCTGTAGATATTGATAAAACCAGACATTATTTTTCATGATTCTTCTGTTGGTGAGTATAATGAAGTTTTGAAACCAATGTCAATTCATCACCGTTGTATAACATTATATATAGCAAATTAAGAATATTATAAAACCATGTCACAAGAAAAGTTTTGAATGGATCAGATTACTTTCTGTGTGGTAAGCATAGAATATTAGCGGTAACACAAAGAAACCAAACTCCTTTATAAGCCCTACTTGTCTATAACCAGTAGAGCTTATGTGATACCTCGTTGTCCGTCCGTCCGTAGACAATCTCTAGCTAAAGCTACTCCTCCTGAACCATACTTCATATTCAGTTTTAGGCTTCATAGTTGTTTTCACAATAGTATGAACTTATACTGAAGTGAGATTCAGTCATTTCCAATCAAAAGGGGTCATTTAAGAGACTAACATAACAAATATTGTTATTGCTGCTCCTCCTGAACAATAAGTCTAACAATATGATACTACCACTAATCTATTCGGTATAATATCTAGATGGTCTTAAATTATATTCATCCTGGTTGGACCACTAAGAACCATTTTGAGGACTTTGTCAAATTTTCCTACTTAACTCTATGTAAAGCTTGTTTTTGCTTTTCTTCTTAAACTATGTTATATATTCACTTTTAGGTTTCATATTTGTTTTTAGCAGAATATGTGGGTGATCAAAAACAAAATTCAGCATTGTCCTATCAAAAGGGGTAATTTCAGGGACATTCTTATAATCGCAACTCGAGCCAGGAGTCTTATAAATTTGGTACAACTTGTACACCCCGTGCAACTTATTTATTCAGCATATTGTCTAATCAGCCAAAATAAAATTCGACTTGGTTGGACAACTTTGGGCCATTTTAGAATCTGTCAAATGTCCCTATTTAAATCTATCTAACTCTTTTCATTACCACCGTTTTAAACCATAATCGATTTTGTGAGTACGTTCATGTGTTTGGTATCACATGTACTTTGTCTAATAAAAACTTCACCGTGGCTTGACCTTTTAGGGCCATGTTAGGGTTTTGTCAAATTTCTTTTTTATTCTTATTAAATCTTGTTATCATTTTTCCTCTTTTATTCTAACGCCTTTGAACTTGAGAATTCCAATGATATATCAAGTATATTATATATATTTTCTACAATTATATTCAACCTATTCTGACTCATAAATGCCAGTTCAGAGGTTTGATTGATCGATTAAAATCAATATAATCATCTCCACTTCTGTCAATCATGCAGTCCTATCAACACAGAACTTACACTAATGTATTCAGTGTAATGTCTAGTTGATCCTAAATGAATTTGGACTGGTTAGACCACACAGGGTCGTAATAAAGACTATTATACAATCATATTTAGGCATTTCAAAATCTTTTTATGATTCATATATCCATATGTGCCGTACTGCAATATCCATAGTTGTTCTTACTAGCTATTAATGCTTTAAAATTCGCCAAATATACATCGCATAATATTTTTTTCAAACAGAACGTTTTCTATGAGCAAGGTAGATAGGGGTCTTTTATTTCAAAAGCTATGTAAAGTTACCCAGAGACTGGAAGAATCTTATAACACAATAAACACAAAGCAAAGTGAAAAGATAAAAAATACCAAAAACAAAACAAAAACAAAACAAACAAAAAAAACAGCAAACAAAAAACGTGAATAAAAACGTATCACCAAATTCAAACGAGGCGGTTAAGCACTATTTTTTTTTTTTAAAGTTTGTTTCGAAAGGTAACTTCTCAGACGTAGTTTTGACCTTAAATTTGACTAACTTTGTGCCAACTGCATCACTTTTCGATACGATATCACAAAAATTATCCCCAAAGCACTTGAGAGTAGTCAATTGAAATAATTTCCTTAAGTCTGTACGCCTTTGAACTGTATGTATTAAGAGGATTTGTTCTTATCTGTTTCGTCATTCAAAAGATCCATAAGGTAATATATATAAGGTCTAAGTATCTAATACATTATGTCAGTTGTCACAGATAACACAAAACGAAAATACAAGGGAGAGATTCATTATACTGGCGTGGAATTGGGTTTAAATGTGGCTGATTACGCAATTTCATCTCCCTAGGTAAAAATTAAATTTTCTGATAATTCGACAATAGCTTTTTTGTAAAGTTCATCTTACTTCTTATTTCTCTTGATACATATTGATATATAGTAACTATGTTCTGCTTTAAAAATTGATGAGGAAACTGTGTGCGTTCGAAGTTCTAATTTTGGTGGAACCATTGTAGCATGATAAATGAAAAAAAATTCCAGAAAGATGTGATCATGTGCGGAAGACAGTACCTACTGTTACTATGCAACAATCGTCATTGTTGGCTTTGAAAAAAGGTTAAGCTTGGTGAAAAGATGATACAGAGTCAATAGGGAAATTAGTCACAGTATAATATATATGTAGACGCTTTTGTAGTACATTAAACATAAGTTTAATACTTAATACAGTCTGCGAGTCTTGACATATATTTGTATTCCTTTGTTAGATCTCTCCTTTTTCCTGGGACAAGTTGTAGTTCCCAGATACATCACTGGGGACCTCATGTCCTTTCCGTGATCTTAATCTTATAACCCTGTTGTTGTCAATGGTTTATCACAAATCGGCCAACAATGAGTGCTGTTCGAAGATAGATTTGTTAGTCATCGTATACCTGTTACTACAATGGTGATACCAGAGATTGACTTTCGTTCCTGGTCAATGATCCTGATATCGGTTTATGTATGGATGCGTTAGGAAATGCAACGGAAACAAACAGCAATCAGTTTCATAACTCATACGCTGCTAGAAATACAAAATAAATCGTCGGACGAACACGGACCCCTGGATAAACCAGAGGTAGGATCAAGTGCCAAGGAGGAGTAAGCTTTCTCTGTCGACCGTTAACACCTGTCGTGTTCCCTGTATCTTGATCAGAAAACCAGGGGGATCCGTAGTCAAAATCATTGTCTCAAGAACAACCTAAAAATTGTTTTGATTAGTGTTTGACTGCATTAGTTTATTCAACATTAACTCAGGATAATATACATCAAATCTGTCTATCATTGATAAAATAACTGTAGATATTTCAAATTGAATTTTGTCAGCAATGAGCATTTCCTTGCATCAAAAAGAAATCATGAAACACTCAACATATTAAGAAGTTTCATGATTTCGTTTTAAACACTAATAAAACTTCGTCTTATTTTCCTTCGTTTCGTTTGCCAAGCCAATTACGTATCATAAACAATAATTATTGATATCGGTGAGTTGAAAATGATTTGATATACTGCAATACTGCATACGAATGTTAGCTCTGATCATTTATCTAAAGTATCTTTCGGCTCATTTCCGTTATTCTCCACAGTACAATTATATGTATAAACCTGTATGAGGATATAATTATGATGTAAATGATCCGTGGGCTTAATGCTAAATGATTATATCTACAAGTAAATGATGGTATCAAGATCAATACGAAGGACCTAATGAGGAATAATCCATCTTTTTGTTAAATAATAGCATCAACAATACTGCTAATCCCTTGATAAGTAGTAATCTATCAACATGCGAAATAATAGAATCAACATTAAATCAAAGAAGTCAATGACTTACAGTCTAACTACACGCAAAACGATAGCGCCGAAATTTCTGTTGTGGAGAACTATGTAATTTAATGAACATAGCCAGTTATACAACAGCACAGTGTATGGATCCTGAAGGTTGCACCCACATAGAAATACCCAGGTCTAAGTATGATAGTAAATACAAACATTCCAGGGTCTTTTGTTTATCACATATACATGTATAAGGTACGTTACACAATTCGAGGACAATCTTTGATACTGGTTTGTATTATCTAATCAGAAGAAATCGAGTAGCTAGTCTGATTATAGTTGAGACTAAAATCCCAGAGTTTTTTTTTTTTGTTTTTTTTTTTTTGTTTTATTTCTTTTTTTTTGGGGGGGGGGCTGTCTTACGGTGAAACATCTGTCACAGTACCACAGCTGGCTCTTTTTAAGTGAGTACGAGTGATCGGTTTTAGATTGTTTCGTATTCATTACAAACATTAATGACTTGAAATCGCTATTTAAGATACGTCTTAAGATAGCAGCACCATTTTAACGGCGTAAAACTATTTTCCGGTTAAGATATGTAACATATTTTAATCAATAACCAGCCCAGAAAAAATGTTAGTAGCAGTATACATTTCCTTTGGGGATGCTGACTCTGGAACAAACAGATCTCTATATAAGATTATTAATTTCAGCATTTGTTATTGGCAAAATCTATTGTATTGCCAGTAACTGTTCCCTATTTTTATTCCCATGACTAGGCACCTGGTCCTAATAATTCAATATTCATCAGTACATGCACAAATAAACTATACTGATATTTCTTTAACTTGTTTAAGACGTGTAATGATACTCTCGTGAACCTATCCACTTGTCGGTATGTTCGTCTTAAATTGCAAAATAACGAAATTACAGTAAATTTTCTCTTTCGAACTTTGAAACATTCTTATATTATATCGGTAAAAAGAGATTTTTCACCATCGTTTTCTTGTCATTTATAAAAGATCGACATTGTCCAAGCCTTCTTCATTACAACAATAAAATCAAAGCCAATGTAATACGAACAATTTCATTTCTTGTTGTATGTTGAGTTACTTATTTCATAGCACTTGTATTGTTGTGACGCGAAAACCCCAATATTCTATGTCAAAGCAAGTGTCAACACTTTAAACAATAATCCGTGCTCAATGGTCACTGGTGCCAAGCATTGGCCACCGGCACACGGTGATGTCTCCATATAAGTGAACGAATCTTCAGAAAGACCTTACACAACAATTTAACAACAACAAAAAAAACAAAAAAAACAAAAACAAAAACAATTCATTCCGCATTAGAATGTGTTCTCACGACAGATATAGTCTGGACACTTGCCGTGCCGTGGCACCTCAGCTAACTTCTAAATTTTCAGAGTAATTTACTTCCTTATTTGACGTTTTTGTTTATGATATCATGGAATATTCTAACCGGGTATCGATCATTTAACAGAATGTAAAATAACAAATTTGACTAGATTGATACTCCTGATATTTGGCTTGGTATAATTGGTGTGATGAGAAGACACACTTGATATTCTTTTTAACGGTGTATGTCTTTTCTAGCAGTTTGTTTTATTATTTTATTTTGGCATCTTCGCGTTATATATTAAGTAATTCCTAAAGGTGTTCTCTTTAGAGTAAGATCGTCGATGAAAGTATATACATCCGGAAAATCGTTCCTCAGTATTTGTGTATTATCTAACAAAAAAATAGACGAATTCCATTTCCCCTACACAATTTCAATGTTTCACTTCAAAAGCGCTTATGAGGGGAAGTACAATGCGCTACCACCACCATAGACCTTATTTAATTAGGAGTAGCAAAACCCGAACTATCAAGTATTGAAACCTGATGCCAACCACATGTTTTTAGACAAATGCATTTCTGAAGAAATGCAAGAGAGGGACCAGGTGTCAATATAGAGTTAGCAATCATCCATTGCGTGGTCACACCTACTTCATGTTTACAATCGAATTCAAATGAAATAAAGAATAAATTTCCAAACACAATCAATAAAGCCGTTTCAGTACCAACTATCGAGGAATTAACGGATGGTACCTGTTGTAAATCCTGGCATGAATCTGTTTCAATCTATGACTTAGAACAGTGAACCTCATGGCATATTAATCGAAATTAATGGTGAAAACTTCTGACATCATTTATGATTTTCTTTTACCAAAGCAAATATTACCGTAAATTAAGTAATCTCACATCTAAATAGAAACTTCATGGCTCCGTATGTCTGAAGCAAAAGATTAATCATCTTATAAGGATTTAGTCAAGCAAATATATATGTGTGTTAGATCTTCTTATTATGCACTATGATCAATTTACCATTGAAATACTTAGCGCGTGTTCAATATTAAAAGTTCATCAACATCTGATTAACAATTTTCATTTGAATAATCTAAAGATGACAGCAAATGTGTTTTTAGCATAATCAAATGAAGTTGAGAAAATTAAGTCCTGGTACACGATCTTCCTGTATAGACGTATCTACCGCAATGCATTCATACAATATTCTTTTTCTATCTGAATGTCGAGGTATTCCCTTTATTCTGGACCCATTCCTCTAGACATTCGGATCTTATTATGGACCTTTTCAATGTTGAGTCAGCTGTACATTTCCAAATGTTGCAATATCCCCTGTTAACCAATATATCTGCTTGAAATAACAAATCTTTCTCTTACAGTCATGGTTTCAAAAAATGTCATCTTTCTCAAACAGAAAGATTACTTATACAAAGTATACAGAAGTAAACAAACGTTTTATGTCTGCGTTTCGATCAAAACTGGGTCAAAATTAAGTCCAATATAACGCAATAAACAATACCAGCAATTATGATTGCCTTATGCCTGAATTGTAGGATTTTTATCAGACCAAAAGCGCAATGCATTTGATTGAAATGGCACTCAAATGTAGGACCATACATCATCAACGTCATATGGCTGATAAAGTTTGATTGATTTTGGTAAAGAAATATATTTCTCCTCCGAGGCGTATATAGCCTGCTTTTAGTTTTATACTATAATTATTTTGCTTTTGTTGAGGTTGATACATCGCTTGCCAAGCATTACTTCAAAAGATCCATAGTTATCCACAATTTAATCAGAGTATATTTATCTATCACAAAACATCATTACATGTATGTCCATCCGTGCGTCAAGATATAAACATGATGGTGTACATGAGGTGGAACAGAGATCCACTCAGTTTTGTAGAAGATTTATATATCACTTGTCTATTCTTCAGCGCGATGTGCTAGTACTCTAAAAAGTAATATTAAATTGAAATAAAAAGAATAAAAAGAATCACATTATTTAAAGAAAACATGTTTATCATTCCATCAAAATACATGTACATATTGATGTGTTGTTTTATTTTTTCTTTCTTCTTTTCTACTACAATCATGGTTACTTTACACTATTTTTTCTGGTAAATGTAACTGGGAAAAGAAAGCAACGCATATCAATTCCCACGTGGTTTTCGTACAGTGTAAACTTAACATGCAATGCTTATTTCACGTCCCTGTCTGCATTATTCCATTAACATGTACACTTCAACAAAGTCGTGAGGGACTTCAAATGTTGGAATACACTCAAATGTCTTGACCTTTGAACACTGAGGGATAATTATAATCGATATTTGTTCATTTGTTGTCATTTTCTCAGAGAAGGGACCAATATATATCTCATTTGCGATATCATTTTATAGGACTGACTACATAGTTTGTTTTGTATTGTTCTGTTGCCATCCGCCAAACTCTTTTCACAATATGGTAGCGACCAGTACATACTGGTGAACCAGAGAACTCGGTTACAACTATACTTTGGGAGAAACCGCCAGCTGGAAGTAAACTGGCAAACGTTCTCATCTGATCAAATTAGGATCCCACGAATCTCTAACCCGCGGTGACAAGAGGTTAGAGACGCAATGGTTGTACGCATAATGCTCTAACCATTTGGCTACGGAGGTCATTTAGCTGGGGATAAATATCTAAAATATTTTTCATATCTTGGATTTTGTAGATACAAAACATAGTTTACTTCATTGTATGTATTGATCAATAATCATGTTTACTGAACATCTATTTCCTTAGTATAGATACTTGTCTTGAATGTATTTTAATGAACGAAGACAGCGACTAGTTATTGGCCCACCGAGACAGAAATGAAGACGCTTGTTACAAATAAAACTGACGTTATAGTCAGAAGACAGCAAGCGTCGAAGGAAAACATATAATCATAAACATATGCAGAAATAAACACAAACATTCTAATTAACAAGGATTTTTTGTCTTGTTTTAGAATTGCATATGCTCTAGAAGGTGCCAAGTGAAAATGAAAGATGTACATAGAGACAGCGAGTTAATACACACATTTTATCATTTGTTCTGTGTACGTGTATTTTACCCGCTCTTCCTGATTATATTTTTTTATTTTAATGAAAATGCTATCAATATCTTAATATATCAGTATTCAAATTCAAGTTTTTTTTTCATTTTTAACGGCAAGATAGGTATGTGTATCTATATTTCAAAATACAATATCATATAAGTATCATGTGTCTGTGTGTTTCAATTGTATATGTAGGTGTGTGTAGGTGTATGCGTGTGTATATATATAAGCATGTGTAGTTGGTGTGTGTGTGTAGGTGTATGTGCGAATATAAATATATATTAT